>MU225127.1:6618795-6642952 GCA_018584345.1 Thuja plicata | reverse complement strand
TTCCCCCCCCCCCCCCCCCTCTCAGTGTTTCTAACACTGATGCCTTCTAGGAAGGTAAGTATTCACTGTGTACAGATCTTGGTGTTCAAAGAAGGAAATAGAAGAGTTTTTTGAGTTATTTGGTGTGTGTGCAGCCTAGTACGGATTCAACTGGTGAAACCAGTTGTAGAAATTTCTGATTTTTTTATTTCCTTTAACATTTCAGTTGGTTTCATTCATTTTTGTGAAGTTACATAGGAGTTAGAGCATTTTCTTTAGTCACTGTCTGAGAAACCCTACTTTACTGGGTCTGCTCCAAAGATGTGACCCTAACTTGGGATGTATCTAGTGGATCTGCTCGGCCACTTGTAAAATAAAAGATAGGTTCATACATTTTAATATTCCAAAGGCTCAGAAGCTCAATGTTAGTTCCATAAATTTTAAGATTAAGCCCTAGGCTAATTATCCCTATGTAATTAGCCTGCTTTTTGGGTACAGTCACATGCATGTGAGTTATATGGTTGGAAGGGTTGAACCAATGGTGGATCTAGGTCATTTTTGGATAGAGGAAATGATCCAAGTCCTTTTGTTTATTTTTTGAACCCACCTTAGACCACTTGCTTAGTAATCCAAGCCTAACCTAGCTAATTAGGCTTGTGAACTTTGTAAGAGTTTGGTGGTGCAGGAGTAGGGTGAATTTCTAAGGCTTTAGGGGTTTTCAATACTCCATAAAGGGTATCTATAACCTACCTTAGTTTAGTCAGATCCTTCTGTGATAAAAATTTATGTCAAAAAAACCCTCTAGATAGGGCTATAAGGGATTCTAGGATAGTTGGTGTTAGGCTATCCTTGCGTCTAGAGAACTAAATTTATTGGTGGATTCTCAACCCTTGGGGTTTAAAAAAAGTGTACCATCCCTTGGATTGATTAGTTAAAGTCTCTAGTGAAGATTTTTACTCTTTGGCTTAGGTTTAGGGAAAGTGTCCCTAAAGGAAAAATTGCAAAGTTTGGTGTTTTCATTTGAGAAACCAATTTGAGGTCAGAAGAGTGACTTTTCCTCTTGAGAAAGTTGTTAAACATCCTAGTAAGACAAGTTTGGGATTGGAGTGCTTGGTCAAACAGTTTGAGGAAGCTAATAAGAGTTTGAGTCTACCTAGGTCTTCCTGCAGTGCACTCTGCATCATAGGTACCTCCAAGGTTCTTCACAAATATATTGTTGATGATGAGAGATAAGCCTTAGATTTAACATCCTGATTGATCTCCTTCCTTTCAAATATAGAGAATGTTTTGACATTGACCACCTACCATCAAAATGTCCTTTGTCAATGCAAAGGCCTAATTGTATAGTCTTGGAATGCTCATAGCGGTCACTAATACTAAAGCTTCTAAATCCCTAATAGATGGTACCTCTCATTAATGACAAATATTCTCAAGGGGTTCTTCATGGGGTTTTGTTTATGTTTCTCTAGTTGTACCCTCAACTTTGACATTCGATCCTCATCATGAGATATCAATAATTTGCATCTTCAATTATAGATTTTTTTTTTCTTTGTAATGTGCACCTCGATGGTCAAATGCCTAACCATATGGCTCCTCTCATAATGAAAAGTCCTCTCAAGATATTGGGGTTTTTCATGTGTTTAGTGAAACTTTGAAGAGTTCCACTATCATGATTCCTTTAACTCCTATTGGAAAGTGCCCTAAAATTTTAAATATGATATTGGGGTTTTTCATGTGTTTAGTGTAACTTTGAAGAGTTCCACTATCATCATTCCTTTAAATCCTATTGGAAAGTGCCCTAAAATTTTATATATGATATTGGGGGTTTTCATGTGTTTAGTGCAACTTTAAAGACTTCCACTATCATGATTCCTTTAACTCCTATTGGAAAGTACCCCCAAATTTTAGATATGATTGCCCAATTTTTTGTTACTAGTACTCTTTTTATACCCTCAACTTTGACATTAGATCCTTCTCTTGAGGTGGCTTTTCCACAATTAGAATCTTCAACTAGATTCCCTATATAATTGTTTGATGATAGAAGAAAGGCCTCCACAAATCTATTTCCTAATCACACGGCAAGGATATAGGTTTTGATATTAAACAAGGTAGGGTATAATATTGTTAAGACCAAATCCTTGGGAATTGTTGGGTCTATTTTAGGTTTTCTAAGTCTAGTCAATTTTTTGGTTCCCAATGTCTGTAAGGTGTGTCTTAGCATATGGTGATTTTAAGGTGTGCCCTCAAATTTTTCTAAAAGTGTTTATGTCCTAAGGAAGTTTTTCTCTAAAAATGCTTAAGAACCCTAAACCCTAAGACCCATTTGTCTTTGGTAGGGTTTATGTTTCTTATTTTGCAACATAGTTCCCTAGAACCTTATGTTTTTAAGTTTACCTTTATGCGCATTTCTTTTAAGTCTCTAAGTCTCATAAAGGTTGGCAGTTAGTTCTTTTCATTCAGTGACCTGGCGAAGCAGTTATCTCTAAGTCTCGATATCTTGGCGGTCAAGCTAGTAACATTCAACAATTCAATGTTGAAGTAAAGGAAATAAAAACTAATTTTAGTTGCTAGATCTCATAATGAAATGGTTAAGTCATTGAAATTCATAGATCAAGCACAAACCGTAGATACTTGTGAAGATCAAAGGCTAGCATTGAGTCTCTTGATTTAAGCTGAGTTAAAGAAATCATTCAGTGACTTGGAGAGAGCTCTCATCTCTGAATGTCATAAAGATACCATGGTTAAGTAAATCATTAAAATATCACAAGACTTGTGTTGGTGCTAAGTCTCTAAACACAAGGTGAGTTAAGTTAAATCTTAAGAAATCAAGCATTGACCGTTGATCACATCTCAGATGTGTGGCTAGTGCTGAATCTCTAGATAAATAAAGAAAATCTAAAAGTATTCAGCAATCAGGAGATGGAAGACCAAGTTTGATCAGACGTTAACATGTGTCTATAATGTTAATGAGATGAGTAGTTGGTGCTAAGTCTTGAAATAGTACCTGAGGTTAAGAAAGTATTCAGCGATCTAGTGGTAGCCTTTATCTCCAAGTCTCCAAACTAAATCATGGTTGAGACTTTTATCTAGAGATCATGATATTTCCTTTATCTCTAGATCTCAGAATGAACTTGGGGTTAGATAAAGTCTTGTGAGATCTAGTGATGATCGTCGATGTAAACTTAAGATGAGCGGCTGGCATTCAATCTCTAAATTAAACTAGGGTCAAGACATTCTCTCAGTGACTCAGAGATACATGTTATCTCTAGATATCAAAATCAAACCAGGGTTGAAATAAATATTCAGATATTACGACATAAAGCCTTATCTCCAAATCTTTAAATGAACCAAGGGTTAAAAAAATTATTCAGAGACTTAGCGAGGATCATTAATCAAAGCAGAGATGTGTGGTTATCGCCAAGTTACCAGATATAGTCAAAAGGTCATAGTTCATTTAGAAATTATAAGATAATGGGATCAGATGCATACACATGTCCAAGTGGCCAGTCAAATTGGTGGTTTGTATTGGATCTCAAATTAAACTCAAGGTGACGTATTTCTTTCAACGAATCAGCGATTAACTCTGTCTCTAAATCTCTGGATTTGACTAGAGTTAGCAATGATATTAGGAGATTCAGAGATCAATTTTATCTCTGAATCTTGAAATGGACAAGGGTTAATGCTGAGTCTAATGAGATTAATTGTCATTCATTGATGCAAAAAAGATCCTGTGGCTCTCTCAGAATCTCAAAATGAAAGCAGAGTTAAGAAAAAGATTAAGCAACTTGGAGATTGCTTTAGTCTCTGAATCTCCAAATTAAATAATGGCCAGGTTAAGATAAGTAAAGTTACATTGTGAGATTCAGAGATACAAAGAGATGAGTTACTTGGGGTTAAAAGGAGAGTCAGAGATAAATTAAAGTAAATTTCATGTGGTTTGGTTTGGATTATGTGGCTGGCATTGAATCTTAGAATAAAGTAATATTTAAGCAAATCTTTTAGAGATTCAGCGAGGACCATTGATGTGGTAAAAGATCTAGGGTTGTCACTTGATCTCGTGATGTAACCCAAGTCAAGAAAATCATTCAGTGATTCAAAGATAAGCCTTATCTCTAAATCTCCATACTAGAATAGAGTTAAGGAAACCATTTGGAGATCATGAGATTTAGTTGGTCATTGAATTTTCAGATTGATCCCAAGTCAAGTAAGGAGTGCAAAGATTAAATATGGACTATCAATAAAGATGCAGATGAGCGGTGTGCGCTGAGTTGCTTGATTTAACCTTAGTGGCATGAAAGATTACAAGATTAAGAGATAGTATTGTCGCCAAGTCTCATAAAGAAACCATGATTAGAGATAGAATTTATAGATTATGGGATAAATCATAAATGCCAAGTCCCTAGATAAACCCCAGAGTTACTAAAGTGTTCAGTGACTTGGAGAAAGCATTATCTCTGAATCTCCAGATGAACCATGGTAAAGAAAAGTATAGTGAAATGCTGAGAAATTTGGTTGTTGTGCCATTTTTAGAAAATGAAGTAAATTTCTAGAGTTGAGAAAAATAGGAGATCCTCACAAAGTACATGTACTTTGCTAAGTTGTAAAAAAGTGAGAAAATTAGGCCAATCAGCTATTCTCTAGGCATTTTTCACATTTTATAAGGTTTTAAAAGTGAGAGATAATCATGACCTTTTCCATCTCTCCAGTCAAATTAAATTACATGTCAACATCATACACCATGGCTAGCACAAAATTGAATTTGATACATGCAGAGTAATTACTGAGATGATTGAACAACGACATTCAGATTTCTCGACTAGATTATTGCATTAATTTCTCAATGATAAATAGACTCAACACTTGTATATTATGTTTATCATAATTTTTTAGGAGAACATAGAGAGAAATTTAGGAGTTATAGAGATTTGTAGAGCAGAGCTTATTCAAAGAGAATTATTGAGAAGAAAGCCAAGATGAGTCAACTAGAATCCAACAAGGCTTCAACCAGTGGAGGAATCAAGGATACAGGGGAAGAACAGAAGGTGAAGAGGAATTTCTTAGAATAATTCATCACATTGCTTCCAATGTCTAGCCAAAACAAAAAGGTTAGTGATAAAAATTTCCATGACCCCATGTCTAATTTTGGGGATTCCATTACCCCAGGTTGGTTACCATTTATTCAATTATTTGTACAGTAATAGGACTAGACAAATCCCTGTCTGTAATCCTTGGATATTAGGATTGGCCAAATTGAGAGTACTTGATGTTTTCCTAAATCTTGAGTTGTTAATTGAGTTGTCTAAGAAATATGATGTATTGTCTAGGACTATTAGAAAGCATGATGAGACAACCCTAGTCACCTTCGATAGGGATTCTTTTATGATTTTTTTGTATCTACCATGCCTCTGCCACAGAAATTGATTTGGCCAAAAAAAGAGAAAAATATAGTAAGGAAGTCAATTTAGTAAAGAATTTGATCCATACTCACATGCCTAGGTCAGGAAAATATAGCCCCATTACCCACTAGCAATAATGCACCCTATGAATTTAAAGACCTACACTTATACATGAAGTATCTAGCATATGGGTTGTGCAGATTATTGGGAATTTATGGAGATGTGGAGAAGATGTCTGCAGACCTGTTGATGATCATCCTAGACATCCATAACTCACATGTGAATACTGATTTTGATTATATTTAGTATGTTATTGACTAGATGCCTAAGCATTTTATAAGCCTTCAAAAGGATATCTAGCCCAAATTCATGCATTACTCTTTGTTGATAGATTTGATTCTGTTCCACAATATCAATGATATGGACACTCACAGTTGTAGACCAAGGACACACATCCATCTCCAGCCAAACCCTATGCAGTTTTGGATTAGGGTTTGGAAATACACATCAAATGAGCATGAGTTCTATGGTTTCCAAAATTGGATTGTACATCCAATTCTAACTCTACTTGGTACAAATATAGTCAGGTTATCTGTTAAAGTGCCAAGGCTTCTAAGGCCTTGTGATTATGTTAATAAATGGCTAGGAGATCATAATTGGAAAAACTTCTATCTGAAGAAAACTTACACATTAACCAAAGTATATGGTTGTCCTCAGCCCCCACACATACTTCCAATGTATGTTCCTCCAAGAGTTGCATTAATGGAGTTCATTTGGAAACTAATATGGACAGATAAAGAGCATTTGGCCCCTCATAGGAAGGGTACATTCACACCAAGGAATTTCCATATCTCTGATTTTATGATGGGGAAGAAGGCCATGGAAGGAATAAACAAGGGGTTGGGACAATTTAGAATGAGCATGGCCCAATATAGATATGTGGACCCCAAGGGTTTCATAAAGAGTACCAAGAAAAAACCTGAGCCAAAAGTCACTAACATAAGGGAGCATGAAGGATGTGATAAAGAGGATTTCATAAGGAATGTCATTAATGAGGAAGAAGCTGAAAAGAGAGAAGGGAAATATTGGGACCTGCTACACTTGTAGAAGGAAATGAAAAAGGCAGGGATTCCTTTTGGAGTTTTCTTCCCTAGAGTGCCTTATATGACGAAGGTTACAAAAATTATTTATATGTATGATACCTTATACAATCAATTGGAAAGTCAAATAGAGGAAACACAAAAAGTTCCTGAGAAATAATCATCTTCTGAGTATGAAGAAGGCAGTGAGGGAAGTTATGAGCTTCATAGACCTCCTTAGATGGATGTGCCACCTGGTTTTGAACAGAGCTCAAAATCTCCTGATAGTGAGGCAATAAGTGAGCCTCCTAGAAAGAAGAAAAGAACATAACAAGGAGGACCCTCTCAATTAGAAGCATAAGGAAAGAAAAAAGAGAGAGTAACTACCCTGGTCATTGGTGGTAGACATTATCATCACCAGTTAAGGAAGAACATCAAGGAGGGAAAGAAAAAGGAGAAAGATATCTAGGAGGAGGTGGAATTGCCCCTCCAATTATGAAAGGCTGAGAGGGAACACTACCAAGAAGAGCTAATAAGAGATGATGCTTTCATCAAGAGTGATGAGTTCAATAAATTTCTCATCTAGAGGAAGTAGAAAGAATTTGGAGCTCAATTACAAATAATAGAGGGTTCCACCCTAGGAGATGAAGCAATACATGCTCTAAAAGCCTATGATCTTGACTCATAAACCATCACAGCTGATGAATCTAGGCAATTAGTAAGATCAAGTGGTATGTTGCTTGTTCTAGGATGGGATCTATCATCTACATTCATTATTGATCAAATTAGGAAATAGCTTGGGGCTCAATTAGCTTTTGAGACTAAAATAGGAGAGATGATAAGAGGTTGTGGATATGATCCAAAGTCCCAAACTCTTGCTATGTGGTCCTTGGCCCCAAGAACACAAAAGCCATCTATGGTTAGTTTAGAGGAAAATATCGATGGGGAAAAGATCATTTGGACTGTCCAAAAGACCTCAAATATGGAAATCTCCAAATTTGTCACTCACTTTTCTCACTTGAATGAGGCAAAAACATAGAAATTATCAACAAGATATGGTAGGATTTTTTATGAGACAATAGCCTTGGAAAAGAATAGAAAAAAGGGTCTGATGAAGGTCAATTCATTAGAAGAGCTAAAGACAAAATTGGAAGAGGCCTCCAAGGCTCTTCCTCCTCCAGTGCAAGAAGTGGAAATTTTTTAGCCTAATGTCACAGAGGAGCGTGTTAAATAGAAAGAAAAATTTGACAAGGATAGCAATGAGGTTTCCCTTTATGCCCTGTTAAATATTTTGCAATAGACAATGAGTTTTTTGACAGGAAATTTAGATGCAGTTCACAAGGCATATATGAAATTGTCTGATATTGAAAAGGCTATCAAAGATTCAATAGCAGCTCAGGACCCATTGTTTAGTTTCTAGTTTAGTAGGGGATCTTTGTTTGAGAGGATAGAAGCATTACAACCACATCGGCCAGATCTTCCTAAATTAGTGTGCCAAGTTGGATAGATGATTGAACAAGTTGCAACAGCCTTGTCCATTTTCAAAGGAAAGGCAAATCAAGTTCAATCAAGGTTTGTTATGTTTGGTCCTGATTTTAGCAAATTCATCCCTCAAATTAGAAATGAAAATGATGAGGTGAAAGTTGTTGAGGATTGGAAGGGAGAATTTGATACCTTGTTTCCAAATAAGGAGGTTTTCCTAGCGGAGGAAAATGTTTTAGAAATGGACAAGTTTAATAAAGCCTTAGATGAAGTATTCAAAGCTAAAACAGAATTTGTCAAGTTTTTCGCAGATGTAAGGGCTATCACTCATGCCAGGTGGAAGAGGAAATTAAATAAGTTGTAGAGAATCAAAAGCTTCATCTGGCCAATACAGGAAGAGGTCACATTATGGGACAACAACACCAAGCCCAAGAAGAAGAATCCAGCAGCAATAGACCTGAAGGAAATTGATGATGAGTGAATGACACTTGGCACCTGATCAATGAGCACAGGGAGGGTAATTATCACCAATAATAGTGTATGTTAGCATGTATTAGCGGTCACTATGTCTCATAACAAATTTTAGAAGTTACCCTGAATATCTGCAAACAAAGGTGCCAAATGTAAAAGATTTGGAATGATTGCAAAGGAGCTACTCAAGTTTTATTCCTCCACTGACTGAAGATTGTAACTATTTTTTGTCTTTTAGTGCTTTTTTATTTTCCTAGCCATCTGAAGCTTGTTGCATCATGTTTCTTCTAGGATTCCAAGATGGCTAGTGTATACTATAAATAGAAAGATTAATTTTATTGTAAAGGATGGTGAATTCACAACTGCAAAGTAGTTTTCTGATTTTTTGTCAAGTGTAAGTTTTTTGTCACTTTGAATGTATTAAAGCACGGGAATTTTAATAAAATATCATGGGATTCCTTTTACATATCTTTGATGTCTTCATTTATTTATATTTAAATAATTGTGTATTGATTTTTTAAGGCAAATTTCAATATACTATTGACAAGGTAGATGTGAGATTATTCTTAAGTTTCTTCCAAGGGAGGGGTAATTCTTAAGGGTAGTTTCAGAGGGTTAAATATTTTTATGATAATTTGATACATAGGTATGGGAATGAGAAGATAATCGGTAAGGAATTTGATTTGGATTCTTACTTTGTTCTTATTAATAGGTTTCTATAAATATATCTTATTTTGACTCTTTTCTCTAGATTAGGCACTGGTCTCTACTGGTCAAGCAATTATCATCATCAATCCATAATATTTCTAAACAATATTTAATTTTCTATTAAAATAACATAAATGTTTATGATCTATATTAAAGAATAAAAACATTATTGTTGATTCCTTGAAGAGATGAATCATTGGGTACTCCTGCCTAAGTTTGAAACTCGAAGAGAATAAGGATCAGAATCCTTATCACACTAATATTTGTTATTGTCAAATACATCTTTTGGCTTGTAAAGTTCTTCATAAGACTAGTTATTAGCATTTGAGGGATTTGTTACCAACAGTTGCAGTAAATGTCACTAACAAATCAATGTGATAAACTAATCCACTATATGATTTATTGACAAGCAGTAAGTTATTAAAAGGAACACCCTCCTGAGTCTGTGGAGCTCAAAGTGAAGAAAGATTTGATCCTTGTTAATTAGACTTTTACTTGTTGAATCAAGAGTTGGAAATCATAGAGTCAAGCATTGATGTTTCATTAGGATTATGCAAGAAAAAGATCTAACAAAATTGTGACTTTGTTGGGGATAAGTGGGTTTTAGCAATAGGGTTTTCAAAGTTCATAGTGACTAATTTTCTATTGATCCATTTCTTGATCAGTTTGTGAAATTTTTCCCATACTTGATGTGGGTGGCAACTTTGTACTCTGTGCATTCCAGTGTTGGTATAGAATATTGAAATTTTAAGGTTCTTATCAGATTTAAAATGAGTCAAAAAAGAAATACCAGGTCCTATTATAGAAATAACCCTGAAAGTACTATAGGAGAAGATATCCATACACCTGGTAGGAAGAAATGGTCTAGAAGAGGAGGGTATAACTATAACTCCCCCAAAGTATCCAAAGGGAGAATGGAAACCCCTTCATTGAAAAAGTTTCATATTCCTCTGAAAGTGTTGAGCATTCAAGGACAGTTGGCCCTTATGTAGCTAATACATCTTTTGATCCTTTAGAGATGGAGAAATGACTGATGCACGCTTCTTCCCTGCACAAGAAACTCTAGACCAACAAGGAGAAATGCAAAATCAAGGAGGTGCAATAGGCACAAGTGGAAATAATACTGTATCATCAAAAAATGGAAGCACTTCCATTTAGGAATATTTTATCCCTCGATTAAGTCATTTGGGGTCATTTCAAATGCCTTGAATGGGTCTTTGACTTGGATCTTCTTTTTCCCCCTGATTCTACCCTATTTTCCACTTTTCTCCTACCTTTTCTGGAACCATGCTCTATGATTCTGAGATTCTTGACCTCAGGGTCAAGGTCGACCTCGGCCCTAAACTAGGTCAAGGTCAACCTCGACCCTGACCTAGGGTCCAAATTTTAGGATCCCAAAGTTTCTGGATGTTGGGCTTCAGAAAGATTTAATTCCCACTTCTGGGTCGACTGTTTCGGTCTTCAAGGAAACGAATCTTGAAATTATATTTAATATAGGTCCACTTCTAGGGGTATAGGTCTAATTGGAATTTAATTCTCCTATGTAAGCCTCTCTAGAAGATTGTGCCCTAGATTTGTATATAAGGAAGCTTTCTCCTCTCATTTTCTCTAAGAACCATCTAAGACTTGAAAAAGACAACTTTATGCATGATCTATTGAAGCAAGCATCTACTCTCAAGAATTAAAGCATTCAAACATCCAATTCAACAAGGAGATCCATTGGTAGCCATTGAAGGATTCAAAGCTCTATGGAGCTCTCTTGTTGAATATTTCTCCATCCACATCCATGCAAGCCTCCTCCTATTCAAAGATCCATTCAAGATTGGTGTTGAAGATCTAAAGACAATTGATTTGAGACATCCTATATTCTACCTTCTATATTATACATTCATTTGGAGAATATATTTACTTGTGGGTCTAAGGATTTGAATCCACCATAAGCGTTTGTATACAAGCAAGGTGAATTCGTATATTTTCTTAGTTTATTTATGCAATTTCAATTATATTATAAGGTTAATTCCAAAATTGGGGTTTGACCAAGGCAAACCCCTCCCCCCAACAAACAAACCATTTTTATTGTAGGGACAGGTTCAGAATAGCGAATTGGAGTGCAGATCCGGATACCCTTTTTGGCAAATTGTCAGGATCTAGAAATAGATTTTTTGTCAGACTCTGTAGTTCAGAATCAGACTTTTTGCGTCAGAATCAGACTTTCTGGGTCAGAATTAGACTTTTTGGGTCAAAGGTGACATTCATTTTTGGGTCAAAATCAACCTTTCTTAGAAAAGAAAAATATTTATGGGTTTTGCAGATCTCACAGTTTTGGTTCAGGATCACAGAAATCTACAGTTTCTGAGATCGTTTTCCAAGGTTTCCAGCAATTTCTTTTTTGAAGGTAAGTACTTTTTATTTCTTCATTCCATTATTCTTTGCAAAAATTTCCAGATTTACATTCCTTATCATAAAAATTAAATTTATGTGGATAATATGTGCATAGGGTCACTTTTATGAGAAAACCCCCATTGTTTTAAACCCTATCCATGTTTTCTACCTTACATTTTGGTGAACCCTCGATAGACAAATCTTTCTTTTTGGAGTTAGATTTTCATCTTATGTTATATCTTAGATGAATTTAAAAATTAGATTTCTTTTATTCTCTTTCGTTTATATGTCAAAAATAAAAAATCACAAATTTCTTCAAAAAAATACAAAAACATTTACATTTTTTCATGGTTGTAATGTTACTTTGTGTTCAACATGTATATTTTTGTTTTGAATACTTTGATGAGGATTTTGTTGTGAAAGAGGATAGATCCCCTAATGAGGTACATGGAAGTGAGGATGAAAATTGTTCAAATAAGATCTCCATTGATCCTATTCCTATTTCATCCTCCTCTACAACATCTTCAATTGACCTTTACCATAGGGTGTGTGCATGGTTACCTTCATGTTCCACTATTTACAACATTGATACACCTAGAAAGAATTTATTTAATGATCGTGATTTTTCTTTGTCCTCTCATGTATTACCTTGCAAGGATATATTAGAGAAAGAAGATTACTTTAATCTTTCTCTCCATCATATTTCTCTTTATGGAGATGAGTTGAGGATTGATGTTAATTCTTCTCCTAATAAATGTCTTTTCTATGAGCCTACCTTAGAATATAATTTACCTTCTTTCCCCTTTAGGGATCAAGCTTTAGCGATTTATGGCACTCCTACAAGGTACTTTATCGATAGGGATGATAATCCTCCTATTTGGGATGAACCTTTGGATTTGGATGTTGATTACTCTCTTCCTCATGAAGCCATTGTGGATGATTCTGATTTTTGCGATGAACCCTTGGATAAAGAAATTGATTTATCCCCTCCTCGTGAAGATGCTTTGATACAAGAGGGTGATTTATTAATGGATGACATATTCATACATGATGGTGAATCTTTTTCTAAAACACACTCCCCTTATGCAGACATTTTAGAGAAAGAAGAAGACATTATAGATGCTTTACCTCCATTTGGGATTCCTTCTAGTGATGAGGCATTAGAAAAGAATGATATGAATTCCCTTAATTCTCTCCCTCTTAGTGATGATCTTATGGAGAATCAAGATCCTACTTCGTCTCCTCCTAGGATGTATTCTTTTCTTCCTTCTTGTGAACCTGTTTGTAGTGTTGAGACAACTAACATGGTTTATCCAAAACCCTTGTTGACTATTAAAGGTTTTCCCCGCATTACTATCAAAGGTAAACCTATGTAGTCTTTAGACCCTGTCAATGATCAAGATTTGATAGCTTACACCTATCGTACAAGGAATAACCCTCAACCTAATCTAGTGGTTCCTACTTCTCTACCACCTTCTCAACCTATTCTTCCTCCTCCATCCCATCTTCCTAACCAGGAGTATGATTTGATAAACCAATTGTGCAATACCCCTGCCAAGGTTTATTTATGGGAGCTTTCTCAAACTTCACCTACCTACCATGAAGCCTTCCAAAAATCTCTAGCAACTCTTCCCACTCTACCTCCTAATCAAGAGAACATAAATGTCTTCTTACAGTGCATGCATGCTACCCTGGGTCCTCCTGACATTGTATTTACTCAGAAGGATTTACCTTCTAAAGAAATACATAATCAATATGATTCTCTTATGGTTTTTGTTACTATCAATAAGAGTATCTTTTTTAGGACCTTGATTGATAATGGATCTGGGCTTAATATTTGTACCATGGACATGCTCAAAGTGATTAAATCTAATCTTTCAACTATTCAACCTGATAATGCTCCTATACGTGGCTTTGATAACATTGATAAGAAAACTTTGGGCATCATTACCTTACCTATCAAAGTAGGTACGGTCATCCTGAATACTCCTTTTCATGTTATGCCTCGACCTCTTAATTATAACCTCCTTTTGGGTAGACCTTGGTTGCATGAGATGCCTTTTTTTCCTTCCACCTTTCACCATAAACTCAAGTTTATTCACAACAACATGGTGTATACACTTCATGCGGATGATGCACCAAATCCTTGTTTGAATATTCAAACCCACAATATTCCTATTCCTAATAGTAATCCTTCTTCCTCTACTGCTCTTCTTGGAGACGACTGGGGAACCTTGGATTTTAATCCTACCTTTATTGGAGAGTATAAGGTTTCTAATCTTGATTTTATGAAGAAACAAAGAGAGTTTGAACAATGAGCTTTTTCTTCTACTTCTCTTTCCCTTCATAATAACTTTGTCGCTGCTTCTAACCACTATGAATATGTCAAGCCTACTAGTGATGACATAGTGACTACTGAAGTTCCATTGACTCCTTCTGATATGGCTTCTCATTATGGTCCTAGTTATCAGTTACTAGTTAAACAAGGATTTTGTGGTCAAAAATGTGGTAAGCATAAACAGGGAATTCAAATGCCCTTACAGAATGGGGGGCATGAGAATTCTTATGGATTGGGATTTAATCCTCAACAACAAATCAATGTTAACAACGTCTCAAATAACACTTCAAAACATGATGACCCTATGAAGGAATTTGACCAAGAAGTTCTTTTGCCTAAACTCCTTCGTGCTAAGGTAACTACTAGACCTAAACACAAAAAGAAATGTAGTCCACACTTGAATACTCTTCCTTTTTGTTTGTATAATAGATTTCATGATCACTCTACTAATGAATGTCAAGCTTTACATTATAATATTAGGCAGCTCATTAATAGTAAAGTAATTTATATATCATGTGGAAATAAGTTATATTTCAATCCTATTTTCTCTAAATAACATTTATGTTCCTATTATGGAGCTCCACATTATATAAAAACTATTAGCCTAATCCTTGGGGGCTCGTTGTCTTTCATAGTGTTGTGAGCGATATAACAGGTCCCCTTTCATCCTTGTTCCTACGCTTGGGGGGCAAGAATGTCATCTCCTTCTTTTCTATCTTTTTGGGATCCACTTTTTCCTTGGTTAAGCAGTATCTATCTATTATGTGATATCCGATCATACATGAAAATTTTGGTTTTCATTGAGGATCTATGTCATTTATCATAACCTATTTCATTTTTTGTCAATGGGTTTCCATGGTTGATAAATCTCTCACCTTGGAAACTAAATAGTGTCTTATCCCTCACAAGGGTTACTTTTTCACTTCTTGCATGATATCTCTTTGCATTCATCCCTTCCATGGCCTCATAGGAGCTATGACCTTCTTGGCTTGGATTGGGTGTTGTCTATGGATATTGTCTTGATATTGAAGAAGGCTTTATCCTTTTTCTTTTCTTTCCTTAACATGTCAAAATAGTATGTATTTTTCCATCTTAAGGAGGGGGGCATATATACAGCCTCCCTCATTTTATATTATGCATTTTTGTTCTAACATTTTGTTTTGTAGTATGCTAAATTATCTAAAGGTAATGCACATAAGTTGCTAAATCCTGAAGAGGTATGCATTCAATTACAATTCAATGTGCTAAATCCTCGGAAGGCAACGTACATAAGTTACTAAATCCTGAAGAGATACGCATTTTACAAATGTATTCCATGGTGATATAAGGATATGGATCCATGGGTACTTCATGAAAGCCATCAGAAGATGCACTACATAAATACACAAAGCCGCAAGAAGGCACACAACTTTATGGGGTGAATATCAAGTGCTCGCTTGGTGGGCCATCCTATCCTTTTTGTGGTTCACAATGAGATACACACATCTTACTAGGCAAGCTAGCCACTCCTCTCTCTCTCTTTCCCTTTGACTAGGGATGTCTCTCTTGTTGTAATATTGGGGTTGACAAAGACTTGAGTCCTTGGGGGCTTGAGGATTCTTTTGTCCCTTTAATTTCAATAATATTATATTTTCTTTATGATCTCCTTTACCAAGAGTTTGCATCAAGTTCGTACTCTTGCTAAAGTGGGGGCTAAATGTATTGTCAGAAAATGGAAGCACTTCCATTTAGGACTGGTTTAGCCCTTTGAGTAAGTGTTTTTGGGTTATTTCAAATGTCTTGAATGGGTCTTTGACTTGGATCTACTTTTTCCCCCTGATTCTGCCCTATTTTCCAGTTTTCTCCTACCTTTTTGGGCACCCTACTATGTGATTCTAAGATTCTTGACCTCAGGTTCAAGGTCAACCTTCTAGGTCAAGATTGACCTTGACCCTAACCTAGGTTAAGGTTCACCTCGACCTTGACCCAGGGTCCAAATTTCAGGATCCCAAAGTTTCTTGATGTTGGGCTTCAAAAATATTTAATTCCCACTTTTGGGTCGGCTATTTCGGTCTTTGAGACAACGAATCTTGAAATTACATTTAATATAGGTCCACTTCTAGGGGTATAGGTCTAATTGGAATTGTATTCTCCTATGTAGGCCTCTCTAGAAGATTGTGCCCTAGATTTATATATAAGGAAGCTTTCTCCTCTCATTTTCTCTAAGAACCATCTAAGACTTGAAAAAGACAACTCTATGCATGATCTATTGAAGCAAGCATCTACTCTCAATAATTCAAGCATTCAAGCATAAATGAGATCCATTAGTATCCATTGAAGGATTCAAAGCTCTATGGAGCTCTCTTGTTGAAGGATTCTCTATCCACATCCATGCAAGCCTCCTCCTATTAAAATATCCATTCAAGATTGGTGTCGAAGATCTAAAGACAATTGATTTGAGACATCCTATATTCTACCTTCTACATTCTACATTCATTTGGAGCATATTTACTTGTGGATCTAAGGATTTGAATCAGCCATAAGGGTTTCTATACAAGCAAGGTGAATTCGTATATTTGCTTTGTTTATTTATGCAATTTAAATTATATTATAAGGTTAATTCCAAAACAGAGGTTTGACCAAGGCAAACCCCTCCCCCCAAAAAACAAACCATTTTTCTTGTAGGGACAAGTTCAAAAAAGAAAATTAGAGTGCAGAACTAGATACCCTTTTTGACAAACTATCAGGATCCGAAAATAGATTTTCCGTCGGATTGTGTAGGTCAAGATCAGACTTTCTGGGTCAGAATCAGATTTTTTGGGTCAAAGGTGCATTCATTTTTGGATCAAAATAAACCTTTCTCAAAAAAGAAAAAGATTTCTAGGTTTTGTAGATCTCACAGTTTCGGTGCAGGGTTGAGGAAATCTATAGTTTCTGAGACCGTTTGACAGGGTTTTCAGCAGATGTTTTTCAAAGGTAAGTACTTTTTATTTCTTCACTCCATTATTCTTTCCAGACATTTATAGATTTACATTCCTTATCATAACAATTAAATGTATGTGGATAATATGTGCATAGGGTCACTTTTATGAGAAAACCCCCATTGTTCTAAACCCTATCCATATTTTCTACCTTACAAATACCCTTGGAAATTTTCAAAGAAGACTTGTCCATTTGGATAGATGTTGTCCTATGTTCTTTGATGGAATTCCTAGTCATCCAAATATGATCCCAAATGAGGTAAGAGACCAAATCCCAAGTTTTACTAGTAATAATGTCATTACTTGTGAAGAACACTTGAAAGATTTCACTGAAAAGATCACTGATTTTGAGATTTACAATGAAGATGTTATAATGAAACTTTTTGTCCAATCTATGATAGAAGATGCTAGGGATTGGTTTAGGAATTTTTCTAAGGGTAGCATAGTATCATGGGATGAATTTGTCAAATGTTTTAATGAACAATACCGAGAACATGTCAATTCAGATTACATGTTAAATGAATTCAATAATATCGAAAAATTTCCTAATGAAAGCATGACATATTTCAACAATAGATTTCAAAAGGCCATGAACAAGTTATTTCAGGTCTTAAGACTGGATGAGAAAGTATGGTTAACCACATACTTCAATGTTGTTGATGGGAAGATGTCCTATCTTCTTAGGGATAATAACCCGCATACCTTGAGATATGCTTACAAGACAACAATTGATATTGAGAGTAATAGACAAGCTGCCTCAGAAAAGATGGGGAAAAGAGAGGAAGGTAAATTATGGAAGGAAACAAGAGGACAAACAAGCAAACTTGTTAAAGAGGATGATAGGATTGATAAGTTGATGAGTGCAGTGAAGGATCTTACTGCTAAAATGAACCAAAATGATAATTTTTTTCATGATAATAAATATCAGTACTAGAGGTATGATAGATAACCAAATATGAGGGACGTGCCATATAGAACAAGTTGGAAAGATGGAAAGCTAGTCCCTGAGAATCAAGGGAACCAGAAGACAAAGAAAACCATTGATCCTCTAAAGAGAAATAGTACAAACAATATGGAGAATACCCATTGGTGTGCTTCTTGTAACATGTCTCACTCTTCTTACCAGTGTGTTGTAGCCCAAGGTCTAGCTGATCAAATGGAGGAGGGAAGTGAACAGACGGGTATTGGACAAGAAGGCCCTGCTGTCAATATGTTTACTGTAAGAAGACCTTATCCGTTGTCTTAAGAAGACAATGAACCTGTTGAAGATGTAATTAGTAGAGGAAGACAGTACCAAGAATACCAACCACACGTTGTTTCTAATTCAGATAATGAAGCTGGTATTGTGCCACAAAGAACTATTAATATTGTGGATGATGATAAAGAGCATCCCCATTTCAGACTGCCAAGTGATGAAGAGGAGTGATCCTTGACCATAGCAACAATAAATCAGGCTACAAGTGCCTATAATTTGAGAAACATAAGGGTGGATCTTGGTCAAGGAAAACTAGCTTCTGTATTCATCAAAGAAGATGTCTCGCAAGTTGTTGCAAAATCTCCTATCAAGGATAGAAAAGAAAAGAAAGCTACAAAAAAAGCAGAATCCTCTTCTGCCCAAAAGGAGGATGAAGTGAAAGTAGAAGAACAAATTATTGTTGACAAGACCAACAAAGGTAAGAGAACAACTGATGTGTTTTCTGAATTTCTTGCATTTCACATGAAGCATGCTCTTACCCAAATGAAAGTATCAGTTCCACTGATGGAAATGTTGAAGATAAAAGAACACAGAGAAGCTACAATGTCAATTTTCAAAGGGATTGAAGATATCCCTATTCTAAACAAGAAGGAAAATAAGAAGAAGAAAGTTTCCTTTGAGTTAGACACCCATATATTGTATGTGGGTAATATGATTAACCAAGAGCCATCTCAAGTGGATCCATTCTATGTTACTTTGTTAATACATAACAAGCTTGTGAAAAAATACATGATTGATTATGGTGTTGTTGCCAATGTCATGCCATATGAAGTAATGAACGAATTAGGAATGAGTGTGGACACTTGTTATGGGAGATGCTATGCCATGGACAAAAGAGAGGTCCTTGTGGTAGGAACTCTAAAGGGATTTGAGGTAAAGATAGTTGTATTTCCTGAGGCCACATATAAAATGGATATGGTTGTTGTGGATACTCAACCCCATTATGGCATGTTGTTGTCAAGACAATGGGTTGCAACAGTAGGGGGCATGTACAATTAGATCTATCTTATGCAACAATCCCAATAAATAGGAGTGAATTGAAATTGTACAGGGAGCCACGAGCACCAGTCACTATTGAAAAGGTGCTAAGAGATAAGCTCAATTTTTGTGTAGAGGTGGACATGGAGAAATTTAGAGTGGAAAGATCTTGCCAGAATGCAGAAATATTGATCCACTGGTGGAGGAATTGTCCACACAATAAAATGGCATGTGGCAAATGTACTTTGATGGAGCTTGTTCCAAGGAAGGATTAGGAGCTGGTGTCCTATTCATTTCTCCATCAGGTACCACTTTCAAATATTCCTTCTTATTATCTTTTCTATGTACAAACAATACTGTTGAGTATGAAGCCCTATGTTTAGGGTTAAACATTGCATCTAGGCATGGTATCAAATGCTTAAAGGTTTTTGGGGACTCTGAATTGGTTGTAGCCCAGGTTAGATCCAAATATGTTGTAAAGAATGATAGGTTAAAATTGTACAAACATGGAGTATGGGATCAAATAGAACTATTTGATGCCTTCAATATTAATTGGGTAGAAAGATCAAAAAATATTATGGCTGATTTCCTGGCCAATGTTGCTCTAAAAAGTGTTGATTCTACCTTGACTGGGGTATCTATTGTTGAGTTCAAGAACAGACCTGTGGTGTCAGATAATGTTTATAATTGCCATTTTTTTTAGGATGACCAAGATATCCTCAAGTATGTGCAATGTCTGGATCACTTTGAGGGTCAACATGTAGATTTTAATGCATTGGTTGAAGTTGTTGATGGAAAGACATATTTTTGGCAATGAAGTTGTTCAACTGTGTTCTAATCAGATCCCCAAAGGGTTGGTAGAACTAGAGGCATTATTCAACGACCAAGAAAACTTCATGTCTAATATGAGCAATGCCAAATTGGAGGACCTTGAAGAGGTGAACCTGGGATCAGACGCAACACCCCAAAATGTTTACATTGGAAAAGGTCTAGATCCCCATGTTAGGAAAAATCTAATAAAGCTATTAAGAAAACAAAAGCAAGTGTTTGCATGGTCCTATTAGGATTTAAAGGCTTACAGAGAAGACCTATTTAAACGTGAAATCCCATTGAAGTGAGAGATTAAACCATTTAGGAAAAAGAAGAGGCCTATTAATCCATTATTGGCCCCTAAAATGCAACAAGAACTAATGAGGTTGAGAGAAGAAGGGATTATCCAGCCTAGAAGAAATTCAACCTAGGTATCTAATTTAGTCCTAGTTAGGAAGAAAAATGGTAACATAAGGTTGTGTGTGGATTTCAGAAATCTGAACCTAGCATCCCTAAAAGACAATTATTCTTTGCCAAATATAGAAGTAATGTTGCATAAATTCACTGGTTGTGACTTATTATCCATGATGGATGGCTTCTCAGGATATAACCAATTACTAGTGAAGGAGCCAGAGTAGTTTAAGACTGCATTTACTACTCCTTGGGGAGCTTATGTATACGTCAGGATGCCTTTTGGCCTAATGAATGTAGGAGAAATATTCCAACGATCCATGGATGTTGCTTTCAAATATTGTATTGATCTATTTATGGTTATTTATCAAGATGACTTGACAACATATTCCAAGGAAGAAAAAGATCATTGTGATCATCTGGAAAAGGTTTTCATTAGAGTTGTTGAATATGGAGTGTCTTTGAATCCTAAGAAGTGCCAGTTTACACTAATAGAGGGAAATTTTCTAGGGAACATTGTATCAAAGGAAGGAGTAAGGATTGACCCTGAGAGAATAGAAGTAATCCAAAAAGTCCTTTCCCCTAAGAATGTTAAAGGAGTGAAGTCTTTCTTAGGAAAGATAAATTTTGTTAGAAGGTTCATTATCAACTTTGCAGAAATTGTCAAACCAATAATATTTTTTTAAAGAAGGATGCTAAGTTCTAGTGGGATGATGAGGCATATTCTGCCTTTGGTAAGATCAAGAAAGCAATCCAGGAAGCCCCTATCTTGAGGTCTCCTGACTATAGTAAACAATTCTCACTTTTCTCTTTTGCATCATTTCATACAATAGTTGTTGTGTTACTGCAAAAGGATGAGGATAGACATGAACATCCTATTGCATTTTATAGAAAATCACTTCAAGTTGCAGAACTAAATTATGAGCTGATGGAGAAGAAGGCATAATCATTATTCAAGGTTGTCAAGTCATTCACGCCTTATTTGGTTTGTTCAAAGATAAATAACATATGTACCTCATGCATCTTTCAAGGACATTCTCACCCAGTCAGAGGTCATAGGGAAAATATGCAAATGGATAAATAGGGTGCACGAGTTCAATCTAGAAATCCATATCACAAAACTAGTGAGAGGATTGGGCATAGAAAAGATTGTGACTGAAGAAAATAGGGATTTGGTGCAAGTGAATAATATGGAGTTGCAAGACTTAACAATCACTAGCATTGAAAGAAACCCCTAGTATTCTGATATTGTATACTTCCTCAAAAATGCCAAGTGCCCTGATATTAAGAGTGACAATCAGAAAAGGACTATAAGATTGCAATCCTAGAAGTATACATTAGTACAAGGAGAATTATACTGGAAGAACTGAGATGGTGTCCTCTTGTTGTGTCTAGATGAAAGGCAAGCAGATAAAGTGTTGAAAGAAATACATGTTGGTTTGTGTCGGGGACATTTCTCTGCTAAGACAGTGGCCCACAAAATTCTAAGGGTTGGTTACTATTGGCCTTATATTTTCAAGAATTCTTTCATCTTTGTATAGAAGTGTGAACCCTGTCAAAGATTCTCTTCCAAATTGAAATTCTCAGGTGCTTTATTATTGAATCTAGTACAAGCTCAAGCCCCTTTCACTGTGTGGGGAATTGACTTCATTGGAGAATTTGAAGAAAATTTTAGTCGTGGACATAGTTGGATTCTTGTTACTACATAATACTTTACAAAATGGATTGAAGCAATCCCAAAAAAAGGAGAAACTAGTAAAATTGTCATTGATTTCTTGATGGAAAATGTTTTGACTAGGTTTGGTTTCCCCTTGAAGTTAGTAACACATAATGCCAAATGTTTTAGGTCTAGAGAGTTTCAAGAGTTCTGTGATGAGAATGGAATTTTCATATCATATTCCTTTCCATATCATCCACAAGCAAATGGGCAGGCAGAATCAAGTAACAAAAGTATTCTACAAATCTTGAAGAAGACCTTAGAGACAAATAAAAGGGCATGACATTCAAAACTAAAATTAGTTTTGTGGGCTGATAGAGTGACAATGAAAGTGGCTACTGGTAAGTCACCCTTTGAACTAGTATATGGAGTGTAGGCCAGGTTGCCTATGAATAATTTTATGCCTATATATAATTTCATCATGGATCAAGAGCTGGAAGAAAATGATGTTCTACATGATAGAATGATCCAATTGATTGAGCTTGATGAAAATAGAAGGGAAGGACAGAAGAAAAATGTGAGAAATCAACAAAAAAATGAAATACTTGTTTGACACAAGGGCTAGAACCATAAAATTCCAGCCTAATAAAATGGTATTGAAACGGAAATCCAGGGCTGAGGATAAAGGAAAGCACAAAAAGTTTGAATCTCTATGGTTGGGGCCTTTTATTATTCATCAAGTTCATGGAAAAGATTCATATTTTCCAAAAAATATTGATTCTGAGGTGTTAGAATTGCCAGTGTCTGGACAATTCTTAAATCCTTTCTTCAATTAGTTCTCCTTTCCATGCACAATAGTCTTGTAGTTTATGTACAAGTGTGTTTCCTTCCAAGTTGTGTGTTTCCTTTCTATAGTAGGTTAGCGTAGTTGTGGTCTACCATCCCAGAGATCTAGTTTCTTGCATTGAACTCGCATTCAAAGCATCATCAGATAGAGCCACTGTTGGGTCCATTTTAGGTTTTCTAAGTCTAGTCAATTTTTTGGTTCCCAATGTCCGTAAGGTGTGCCTTAGCATATGCTAATTTTCAAGTGTGCCCCCAAATGTTTTTGAAAGTGTATGTGTCCCAAGGAATTTTTGCTTTGAAAATGCTTAAGAACCCTAAACCCTAAGTCCCATTTGTCTTTGGAAGGGTTTATGTTGCTTGTTTTACAAAATTGTGCCCTAGATCCTTATGTTTTCAAGTTGACCTTTATGCGCATGTCTTTTAAGTCTCTAAGTCTCATAAAGGTTGGCAATTGATGACATGTAACTGATTGAATGTTTGATAATGTTAAGTTGAAGATAATGCAAGGCATTAAATCAATTAATGGTTTGTATTATCATTGATGTCAACTTGATATAATATATATGGTCATGTACATAATGCTAAAGACTTTAGAGAATCAATGGAACAAAGGTTATGCTTTCAGTAATGCATAAAATTCAAGTATTCACTAAGTGACAAACAACACCGATGAAGTGCACACCATCGGTAAAGCCAAAGAAGAAAAGTCACAGTGATACCCGATGAAGCAGAGTCACAGTGATACCCGATGAAGCAGAATCACAGGATGCCCGACGAGCTGAAAATAGAGTTACCCGACGAGTAAAATCCATTGATGCCCGACAGACGAAGATCCCGAAGCTGACTGGAGTCACACCGACGGAACTGGCAGTTGTAACCGATGACTAACTGAAGAGTTGACCGACGGAATAGAGAGTTCAGAAAATGATAAAATATCTAGCTGGCAAGAGCTAAAGATAGACTTAACTGGTTGTTTTTATTGTTTTATTCAACCAAAGGTAAGTGATTGATTTAAAGAAGATTTGTACAGTTGGCAAGAAGATAACTATGAGATAAATTAGGATTTATGCTTTAAATCATATTGGCTAGATTGTTTTTCACGCCAAGAATCAAGAATCAAGAAATAGTGAATATCATGTCTATATAAGAGAAAAGCTTAATTCATTTCCAATGACATCTATGACATTCATGGAAAAGGGATTAAGGGGAGTGAATAAAAGAAGATGTTGAAGGAGAAACTGATGAAGGATAACTTCATAGTACTGATCGATCAAGCTAAAGGAAGAGATAAGGAATTCTGCAGACACCGACAAACAGTGAGCACAGCATCACAGAGTAGAAAGTGTGGAGCACAAAGAATTGAATTGATATATTGATCAGAGAGGTAATGTACTTAAATAGATCT
>MU225127.1:6590834-6618745 GCA_018584345.1 Thuja plicata | reverse complement strand
TCTTATATATATTGAGGTACATCCCAAGGAGTGCCAAAAAGGTTGATTCATGAAAGTAGCACTAGATTTTCCTAAAGCCTATTGACAGTCTAAGAAAGAGGTTGATTCAAGGATGGTATCAAACTGAGCTGCCCGATACTAAGTGACAACCTATATGTATAAAATCCTCTAACAAGTTCACACCTAACAGTGTGTTTGTAACCTTTAACAGGGTTGGCTCTTAACAGGGCTCACTTTAGAAGAGTGAAAATATGGGGTACCGGTCCAAGTGGTTTTTCCCTCAACAGGGTTTCCACGTTAAAATCCAAGTGTTATGTGTGTATGGTTTATTACTTTACTATTTTACATTTCACATATGCATTTCTGGATATATCGGTATACTCTGCTTATTTATTGTATTTTGGTAAATAGTTATACTGCATATCGGTAATCAAAGAGAATAAGGATAAACAATGAAAACCGACAGTCAGTTAATCATTATAAGTATTTTGTGGCATGCATCTTGTAGGAACTTAATAATCTGAGATTTATTTGATTGGTGTTTAGTGATTAAAGGATAATTTTTTTAGGCCAATGATTCACCCCCACTCTCAGTTATTACTAATAGCAGTTAGTTCTTTTCATTCAGCGACCTGGCGCAACAATTATCTCTAAGTCTCGAGATCTTGGCGGTCAAGAAGTTAACATTCAACGATTCA
Organism: Thuja plicata; assembly: GCA_018584345.1. Lineage (NCBI taxonomy): Eukaryota > Viridiplantae > Streptophyta > Pinopsida > Cupressales > Cupressaceae > Thuja > Thuja plicata. Next base: position 6,618,047 of record MU225127.1, on the reverse strand, counting down.
GCGATGAAGTAAAGGACATAACAACTGATGTTAGTCATTGGATCTCGTAATTAAATGGTTAAGTCATTTGAAATTCAGATATCAAGCGCAGACTGTAGATACTGCAAAGATCAAAGGCTAGCGCTGAGTCTCTTGATTTAAGTTGAGTTAAAGAAATCATTCAGCAACTTGGAAAGAGATCTCATCTCCGAATCTCGTAAAGAGACCATGGTTAAGTAAATCATTCAGAGATCACGAGACTTGTGTTGGCACTGAGTCTCTGAATGCAATCTAAGTTAAGTTAAATCTTAAGAGATTAAGCGTTGACCGTTGATCACATCTCAGATGTGTGGCTAGCGCTGAATCTCTAGATAAATAAAGACAAGTAGAAAGTATTCAACAATCAGAAGATGGAAGACCAAGTTTGATCAGATGTTGACACGTGTCTAGAATTTTAATGGGATGAGCGGCTGGCACTAAGTCTCAAAATAGAACCTGAGGTTAACAAAATATTCAGCGATCTAGTGGTAGCCTTTATCTCCAAGTCTCCAAAATAAATCATGGTTGAGACTTTTATCTAGAGATCACAAGATTTTGTTTATCTCTAGATCTTGGGATGAACTTGGTGTTAGATAAAGTCTTGTGAGATCTAGCGATGATCGTCGATGTAAAATTAAGATGAGCGGCTGGCGTTCAATCTCTAAATTAAACTAGAGTCAAGACATTCTTTCAACGACTCAGAGATACATGTTATCTCTAGATATTTAAATCAAACCAGGGTTGAAAGAAATTTTCAGAGATTATGAGGTAAAGCCTTATCTCCCAATCTCTAAATGAACCAAGGGTTAAACGAATTATTCAGATACTCGGTGAGGATCATCAATCGAAGAAGATATGTGTGGTCATCACCAAGTCGTCAGATATAGTCAAATGGTCATAATTCATTCAGCGATTATGAGATAGTGGGCTCAGATGCATATAAATGTCCAAAAGGCCAGTCAAATCGGTGGTTCGCGCTGGATCTCAAATTAAACTCAAGGTTACATATTTCATTCAGTGATTAAGTCTATCTTTGAATCTCGCAATTTGACCAGAGTTAGCAATGATATTAAGAGATTCAAAGATCAAGGTTATCTCTGAATCTTGGAAAGGAAAAGGGTTAATGTTGAGTCTAATGGGATTAATTTCCAGTCGTTGATGCAAAATGGATCATGTTCCTCTCTCAGAATTTTGAAATGAAATCAAAGTTAAGAAAAAGATTCAACGACTTGGAGATTGCTTTAGTCTCTGAATCTCCAAATTAAATCATGGTCAGATGAAGACAAGTATAGTTACATTGCAAGATTCAGAGATACAAAGAGATGAGTTACTTGGGTTTAAAAGGTGAGTCAGAGGTAAATTAAAGTAAATTTCATGTTGTTTGGTTTGGATTGTGTGGCTGGCACTAAACCTCAAAATAAAGGCAGATTTAAGCACATCATTTAGAGATTCAGCGAGGACCATTGATGTAGTAAAAGATCTAGGGTTGTCACTTGATCTTGTGATGTAACCCAAGTCAAGCAAATCATATAGCGATTCAGAGATAAACCTTATCTCTGATCTCCAGACCAGACCTGAGTTAAGGAAATCATTTGGAGATCATGAGATTTAGTTGGTCGTTCAATCTCCAGATTGAGCCTGAGTCAAGTAAGGAGTGCAAAGATTAAATATGGACCATCGATCAAGATGCAGATGAGCGGTGTGGGCTGAGTCACTTGATTTAACCTGAGTGGCATGAAAGATTGTGAGATTAAGAGATAGCCTTGTCGCCAAGTCTCGTAAAGAAACCATGATTAGAGCTAGCATTCAAATTTTATGAGATAAAGCATAAGCGCCAAGTCTCTAGATTAACCTCAGAGTTAGTAAAGTGTTCAGCGACTTGGAGAAAGCATTATCTCTGAATCTCTAGATGAACCATGGTAAAGCAAAGTGTAGTGAAATGCTGAGAAAGATTTTTGTCGTGCCATTTCCAGAAAATGAAGTAAATTGCCAAAGTTGAGAAAGATAGGAGATCCAGACAAAGTACAAGTACTTTGTGAAAAAGTGAGAAAATCAGACCAATCAACTGTTGTCTAGGGCTTTTTCACATTTTATAAGGTTTTAAAAGCAAGAGGTAATCATGACCTTTTTTAGCACTCCTGTCAAATTGAATTACATGTCAGCATCATACTTCGTAGCACAAAATTGAATTTGATACATGCAAATTAATTGCTGAGGTGATTGAACAACAACATTTAAAGATCTCAACTAGATTGTTGCATTGATTGCTCAATTATAAATAGACTCGGCACTTGTATATTCTTCTTATCATAGTTTTCAGGAGAACAAAGCGAGAAATTTAGGAATACAGAGATTTGTGAAGCAGAGCTTGTTCAAAGAGAATTAATTGAGAAGAAAGCCAAGATAAGTCAACCAAAATCCAGCAAGGATACAGGGGAAGAACAAAAGGTGAAGAGGAATTTCTTAGAAGAATTCATCACAATGCTTCCAAGGTCTAGCCAAAACAAAAAGGTTAGTGATGAACTTTTCCATGACCCCATGTCTAATTGTAGGGATTCAATTACCCCAGGTTGTACTTGTTACCATTTATTCAATTATTTTTACGGCAATAGGACTAGACAAATCCATGTTTGTAATCCTTGGACATTAGGACTAGCCAAATTGGTAGTCCCAAATGTTTTCCTAGATGTTGACTTGCTAATTGAGTTGTCTAAGAAATATGATGTATTAACTAGGACTATTAGAAAGCATGATGAGACAACCCTAGTCACCTTGGATAGGGCTTCTTTATGAAAGCTTTTGGTATCTACCATACCTCTACCACATAAATTGATTTGGCCAAACAAACAGAAAAATATAGTAAGGAAGTCAATTTAGTAAAGAATTTGATCCTTACTCAAATGCCTAGGTCAGGAAAATATATAGCCCCATTACCTGCTAGCAAGAACGCACTCTATGAATTCAAAGGCCTACACTTCTACATGAAGTATCTAGCATAAGGGCTCTGCAAAGTATTGGAAATTTATGGAAATGTGGAGAAGATTCCCACAGACCTGTTTATAATCATCCTAGACATCCAAAACTCACATGTGAATACTGATTTTGATTATATTCAGTATGTTATTGACCAGATGCATGAGGGTTTTATAAGTCTTCAGAAGGGTATCCAGCCCAAATTCATGCATTATTCTTTGTTGATGCATTTGATTATGTTCCACAATATCAATGATATGGACACTCTGAATTTGAGACCAAGGACACACATCCACGGCCAGCCAAATCCAATGCAGTTTTGGATTAGGTTTTGGAATTACACATCAAATGAGCATGAGTTATGTGGTTTCCAATATTCGATTGTACATCCAATTCTAACTCTTCTTGGTACAAACATTTTAAGGTTATCTGTTAAAGTGCTAAGGCTTCTAAGGCCTTGTGAATATGTTGATAAATGGAATGGACATCATAATTAGGGAGACATCTATCTGGAGAAAACTTACATATTAATCAAAGTATATGGTTGTCCTCAGCCCCCACACATACTTCCAAAATATGTTCCTCCAAGATTTTCATTAATGGAGTTCATTTGCCAACTCATATGGACAGATAAAGAGAATTTGGCCCCTCACAGAAAGGGTACATTCACACCAAGGCATTTCCATATCTTTGATTTTGTGGTGGGGAAGAAGGCCATTGAAGGAAAAAACAAGTGGTTGGGACAATTTAGAATGAGCATGGCCCAATATAGGTATGTGGACCCTGAGGGTTTCATAAAGAGTGCCAAGAAATTGCCGACCCCAAGTGTCACTAACATCAAGGAGCATAAAGGATGTGATGAAGAGGATGTCATCAGGAATGTCATTGATGATGAAGAAGCTAAAAAGAGAGCAGGGAAATATTGGGACCTGCTACACTTGGAGAAGGAAATGAAAAAGGCAGGGATTCCTTTTGGAGGTTTCTTCCTGGGAGTTCCTTATATGACTAGGGTTACAAAAATTATTGATATGTATGATACCTTATACAATCAATTGGAAAATCAAATAGAGGCACCACAAAAAGTTCCTGAGAAATACTCATCTTCTGAGTATGAAGAAGGCAGCGAGAGAGGTTATGAGCTTCATAGCCCTCCTTAGATGGATGTGCCACTTGATTTTGAATAGAGCTCGGAAGCTCCTAATACTGAGGCAACAAGTGAGCCTCCTAGAAAGAAGCAAAGAACAGATAAAGGAGGACCCTCTCAGTTAGAAGAACAAGGAAAGAAAAAAGACAGAGTAACTGCCTTGGTCATTGGTGATAGACATTATCATCACCAGTTAAGGAAGAACATCAAAGAGGGAAAGAAAAAGGAGAAAGAGATCCAGGAGGAGGTGGAATTGCCCCTCTATTTATGCAAGGATGAGAGGGAACTCTACTAAGAAGAGCTACTAAGTGATGATGCTTTCATCAAGAGTGATCAGTTTAAGAACTTTCTCATCTGGAGAAAGTAGCAAGAAGTTGGAGCTCAATTACAAATAACAGAGGGTGTCACCCTAGGAGATGAAGCAATAAAGGCTCTGAAAGCCTATGATCCTGACTCTGAGACCATGACAGTTGATGAAGCCAAGCAATTGGTAAGATCAAGTGGTATGTTTCTTGTTCCAGGATGGGATCTAGCATCTACGTTCATTATTGATCAGACTAGGAAACAACAAGAGGCTCAATTATCTTCTGAGACTCAAATAGGAGAGATGATAAGAGGCTGTGGATATGATCCAAAGTCCCAAACTCTTGCTATGTTTTCCTTGGCCACAAGAACACAAAAGCCATATCTAGTTAGTGTAGAGGAAAATATGGATAGGGACAAGATCATTTGGACTGTCCAAAACACCTCAGATTTGGAAATCTCCAAAGTTGTCATTCACTTTGCTCACTTGAACGAGGCAAAAATAGAGCAATTATCAGCAAGATATGTTAGGTTTTTTATGAGACAATAGCCTTGGAAAAGGATAGAGAAAAGGGTCTAATGAAGAGAAAATCATTAGAGGAGCAGTTAGAGGAGCTAAAGGCAAAATTGGAAGAGGCCTCCAAGGCTCTTCCTCCTCTAGTGCAAGAAGTGGATATTGTTCAGCCTAATGTCACAGAGGAGCCTACTAAAGAGACAGAAACAATTGACAAGGTTAAGAATGAGGTTGCCCTTTCTTCCCTGTTAAATATTTTGCAACACAGAATGAGTGTTATGACAAGCAAGTTAGATGCAATTCACAAGGCATATATCAAATTGCCTAATATTGAAAAGGATGTCAAAGATTCAATAGCGGCTCTAGACCCATTGTTCGGTATTTGGTCTAGTGGGGGATCTTTATTTGAGAGGCTAGAATCATTGGAACCACATCGGCCAGATCTTCCTGAATCAGTGCGCCAAGTTGGAGAGATGATTGAACAAGTTGCAACAACCTTGTCCTTTTTCACAAGAAAAGCAAATCAAGTTCAATCAAGGTTAGCTATGTTTGGTCCTGATTTTATCAAATTCATCCCCTCAAATTAGAAATGAAAATGATGAGGTGAAATCTGTTGAGAATTGGAAGGGAGAATTTGATACCTTGTTGCCAAAGAAAGAGGTTTTCCTAGCAAAGGAAAATGTTTTAGATATGGACAAGTTTAATAAAGCCTTAGATGAAGTATTCAAAGTTGAAACAGACTTTCTCAAGTTTGTTGCAGATGTAAGGGCTATCACTGATGCCATGTGGGAGAGGCAATCAAAGCAATTACAGAATATCAAAAGCTTCAACTGGCCAACAGAGGACGAGGTCACATTATGGAACAACAGTACCAAGCCCAAGAAGAAGCTAGCAACAATAGACCTAAAGGCAATCGATGAAGAGTGAATGACACTTGGCACCTGATTAATGAGCACATGGAGGGTAATTATCACCAAGAATAGTGTATGTTAACCTATATTGGTGATCATTATGTCTCATAACAACTTTTAGATGTTACCCTGAATATATGCGGACAAAGGTGCCAACGGTAAAAAAGTTGCAATGATTGCAAAGGAGCTACCCAAGTTTTATTCCTCCACCGACTGAAGATTGTATCCGTTTTTTGTCTTCTAGTGCTCTCTGCTTTTCCAAGATTCCAAGATGTCTAGTGTATACTATAAGTAGAAAGATTAATGTTATTGTAAAGGATGGTGAATTCACAACTACGAAGCAGTTTTCTAATTTTTTGTCTAGTGTAAGATTTTTGGCACTTTGAATGTATTAAAACATAGCAAATTTAATTAAATAGAGTGGGATTCATTTTACATATCTTTGATGTCTTCATATGTTGATATTTAAATGATTGTGTATTGAATTTGTAAGGAAAATTTCAATATACTATTTACAAGGTAGATGTGAGATTGTTCTTAAGTTTCTTCCAAGGGAGGGGTAATTCTTAAGGGTAGTTTCAAAGGGTTAAATATTTTCATGAGAATTTGATACATAGGTATGGGAATGAGAAGATGATCTATAAGGCATTTCATTTGGATTCTAACTATCTTTTTATTAATAGGTTGCTGTGAATATATTTTCTTTTGACCCTTTGCCCTAGATTAGGCACTAGTCTCTACTGGTCAAGCAATTATCATCATCAATCCATTATATTTCTAAACAATCTTTCATTTTTTGTTAAAAGAACATAGATGTTTATGATCTCTATTAAAGAATACAAACATTATTGTTGATTCCTTGAAGAGATGAATCATTAGGTACTCATGCCTGAGTTTGAAACTCGAAGAGAAGAAGGATGAGAATCCTTATCACACTAATATTTGTTATTGTCAAATGCATCTTTTGGCTTGTAAAATTCTGCATAAGACTAGTTATTAGCATCTGCAAGATTTGTTACCAAAAGTTGCAATAAATGCCATTAACAAATCAGTGTGAGAAACTAATCCACTACATGATTTATTGAGAAGCAATAAGTTATTAAAAGGTACACCCGCCTGAGTCTGTGGAGCTCAAAGTGAAGAAGGATTTGATCCTTGTTAATTAGACTTTTACTTGTTGAATCAAGAATTGGGAATCATAGAGTCAAGCATTGATGCTTCAATAGGATTATGCAAGAAAAATCTCTAACAGGTACTCTTCTATGTTTGGCATCTTAATTGTGATTTGTACAATTCAAAAAATTATTAGCTTTCAACCATTATATTTGATCCAATTTATCTTCATCCAAAACATTCTCAAAACAATTCACCAAAATTAAAGGGAACAATATGTACTCTTTTATGCTTGCCAACTTAGTTGCAATTGTGTTATACAATTTGAAAAATTGTTAAGTTGGCTTCCAACTATTCTATTTGATGTATAAAATGTATGATCCTTTTAGAACCAATTTATCTTTATCAAGAACATTTCAAAAACAATTTACTAGAAAATAAATGAGAACATTATACACCCAAGAACCATTTAAATGGAAAAAAAACAATGTCATATACCAATTAAATTCATAGTTCACAACATTGAGAAGTTACACATATTAATGCACAATATCACTCTCGTACATCTAATAGTTTTTGCATTAATCCAGTATAAAATGTCCAATACCTAAATAATATAATTAATTCTGTTGTTATTAAAATTATGTCTTCTATTGTTATTATTACCATGTTACAAATTTTTGTAAATATGAAAACATGAATTTTGTGCGTTATGTTGGAAATTCTGATTAGGTCAACGCATATAAATAATAAGATTTGCCCTTAATATTCACCATATAATATATCACATAATAATTGTTGGCACTTATCAGAACACAAAATTTGCGGACGTTAATGATTGTAGCTTCGATCAGATGATTCCAATAGATGAGATCAAATGTTGAATGAACTATAAACATTTGATATCTATTCTTCTCTATTATTATTATTATTATTATTATTATTATATTGTTGATAATATACTCATAAAGATTTCATATGTTATAGCGACTGTAATGTCCATTATGGAAATCGACTTAATAATCAATGAGATGGACAAAATGCAAGTAATAGAAATTGGCATAGTCGATAATGTTACCAACTGTGATAACCACACTCATTGGTGGTTGTGGTTATCACAGTCGATAACCATTGGCCATCACACAATGTTGATATCAATATAATGGATGTCGATACTTAAATCGACTGTCCTTGTTTATATTATGTGTCGATCATTATCAATATCTTGCATCATTATTATAAGTTGTTATTCAATCATTTATTGAATTAGTCAATGATATATATTAACAATAACAAATAGTAAACAAATAGACATGTCGTAGAGACACGAACATAGTCCATGTAGAGGCATGTCCCTATGGGATACATGTCCCTTTACATTATATATATACTCGTTGAATGTAACTTGGAAGGTACAGAAATCTACAAGTATTGATACAACTTACAGCAAAGATGTATATCATATTATCTCGAGTGAAAAGCATTAAATTATATATCTTGGAAACAAAACTAAAATAAAATTCCTTAATATAAATCTAATCAAAATCTTAACATGTTATCAAAGCGGGTTCCCTAACAGGCCTCCGAGACTTCAAAAATAATGGAAAGGATCAAATATTGAGAATATATACATACTCTGGAAAAATTTGGTGGCCTTGAAAGATCTGGAATGAACTGCTTTCTAAAATCACCCATAAGGCTATTGCATAAATAATAGTGGATCCCAAAAATATATTTCAAAGAAATTAACGTTGTCATTTGTATAGGCATCCAGCATTTCATCAAAGTGGGAGAACATCATCGCGTGGATGTCTTCGGGGATGATACATATGAGGAGTCTCGTCATGTGAGGTCTTGAATGTTATGAATGACAGAATTGCATATATTATTTGGGACTTTCCATTGCTTGTTGATCGAACGTGATGTTTATGGTCCTGCAAATGCCTGGAAATTAATCTATGGAGACGTGGGAAGTTTCAAGACAATTCTTAACATGCAGTTCTGGTTTGTCACCTATGCGGGATGAGATAGAGACAGAAATAGAGACAAGGGTTTCAATAGAGAAGGAAATGTGCTTTAGAGGGTCTAGAGCGGTGTATTTGCAAAGTCTTCTCAGATAAGAGACCACAGTGAAAGATGGAGATTTGCAGTAATGTTGAACCTTCTAAACCACGTAGATAAGTTGTGGTTTGGATGTTCCTTGTTCCCTCTGTGTGTGCGGGAAGAAAGTCGTGAGAGGAGACTACTTTGCCGCTGTATAACCTAGTTGGGTGGCCACTGTGTTTAGCAAAGAAGGTCAGGCTATGAAGTGAAGAACCGTAGTGCAAGTTTGTGACCCACATATAGTTTCGTACCGTGATTGGACATTATCAAGGGAAATGATTTGTCTTCGCCTATTATTCCTTGTAATTCTTTAGAAATAATGCTCACGAAAAAGCTCCATGTCCAGAGAGCAGCGATGGCGGCTATGTAGCTTTCAGATCAAGTAAACTTGCATCTCTAACTACTTCATATGCCCACCATGGTGAGCTTGTTGATATCTGTGTATTAATGATTTTCAAGGAGATGCCAAGAGATAGCATATACTCTCAGTGTTTCTTATACGTCAAAGCAGAATAAATGGCACTTTTTCATCCTTCATTTCTAGTATTTTCAAGATAATCGGGCACTTTTAGGTAAACCTAGGGAAGTGAAATTGTCTTAAACATGTCTAATTACTGTATTGCTAAAGAAAACAAAACCGGGAGCTCGACATCCTTGTGAAACGTTGGTCGTTGTTGATAGCGACCAAAGTGCTCTGTCTGTGAAAAGTGAATGAAGCGAAGCTTGGCGTAGATCACATTCATACATGTCTCACTAATTGATGTAGTTATATTTGTAACCCATTCAGTTACTTCATTGGCAGTCCAGGTCCGTTGTTCCGTAAAACCTAATTGTTAGAACTTCTTTCATAACATTTCTAATCACTTTGCGAATAGTTGTCGGACAAAGCTCGATGAATGCTTTCTATAGTAGTGAGTAATATTGAAAGCTTCGAGATGTAATCAGTGGTGGGACCCGAAAATATTTTAATAGTGATGAAGACTTGCGTTGATATTGTGAAGCAGTCATTAACATTGTCGTGATTGTTGGAGTCGTTACTCATGAAAGATATATATATATAATTGTCTTGGATTATAACAAATCCTTGTAGCTAGGACCTCTGAATCGTCCATTGATGAGAGCATAGTGTAAGTTTATGTTTCGAGGCTTAAAAGATTGCTTTATCATTGAAATTCAAAGCAAGAGCTTCTGCAATTCTGGTAAGTGTTCCTTTCCATTTGGCTCAAAGAGTTCTTCTACTGCCTTACAATGTTAGTGATTGTGGTGCAGAGGTATTGCTTGCTGAGATATAATATGGAAGCAAGGAAATGGGATTATCTTGATGTGAAGATGCCATCCCATGATATCCAGTGACCATCCGTCTCATCTGCAAGGTGCGGTTACTCCATGCTACTAAGATTGTGAAGGATTATTCCACCAGGAAACTGCTCCCGCAAACAATGTTGTGATCTTTCAACAAATAAATCATGTGCATGATGACGAGATCTATGATAGTACAAGGCAAAAACAATGTTTTAGCTATTTCACTTCTTGATGTTTCATCAAGATCAACATGAGGAGACTTGATCGTATGTGAATGGTTGAGCAATGCAGAATAATGAGATAAGCAATTTTATCTCAAATTTTATTGCAGGGAAAGAAGAATGCTATTAAGGCAGTGTACAGGGTCGTTGCTTGCTATTCTAAGTGCAAGGAGATCCCTTGATCACGAATACTTATGGATTGCTAAGTGCAAAGTCTGCTACACATGTGACACTGACAGGCTCTTACAGCTACATTACTCCAGATCTTGACACTGAAAAATGAGTACACGTTAACTGTAAGCAAAAGTGACGATAAATAATATGGAGTAATGTTGCACACTACTCAGCATGGTGCAATTGTGGACAAAACAGCTGTTGTGATCCGCCAAATCCTTGAAAAGGACATTATACACTGCAAGTGTGGAAAACTAAGAAGCATTCCTGTTAAAAGTTATTGTAAAGAAAACAATAGAGACTGAGTTGGAAGAAGTTGCTAGAGAGTTGTGATATCTGACAATAAGAGATAAGTATTTCTACCCTTGATGTTTATGAATTTTGAGTCATTAATTCATGCTATAAGATCGAGATGGTAAACCGTGTATGCTTCTATTATTAATATTTCCCTTCAAGATGGTTTAGTTTTATAAACTATTTGTAATCTCTCTTTGAAATACTTTCAAGACAAATCAAGAAGCATGAGAGATTGCATTCAAGGGAGAAAGAACTTAATGCTTGCAGTTATGGGACTGAGTTGAAGGTTGATATTAGATTCAGAGGGAGTCTGACAATCCATTAGAGACAACCTTAGAAGAAGAGGTCAAGAAGTTGATGCACAAACTTGAGCTTCAGAGGGAGCAACTAGTGCATCTACATCAGTGGACATCCGAGGATCTTGATTCAGAGGGAGTACACCATGTCGAGATGGTTTCTCTAGTATTCAATCAAGGTACATTATCTCTGCAAAACAGACAACCAATATTCTCACCAAGTCTCTTGCTAGAGAAAAGTTTGTGTACTTCCGAGATAAGCTTGATGCGTTGGAGAATGAAGCCTTAGCTGAAACAAAGTTTTTAGCATCAGTGATAAATTATTTGGATTCTTCTCTTTAAGAGAGAAGTTTGAGGTGAAAATCATTGTTTCCACCCTATGGGATGAGCCATGGTGGATCCACCCCCTTGAGATGAGTCAAGGTGGATGTCATGTGTGACTTTCATGACTTTTTGGGCCCTATGTACATCACGAAGAAGTGACGATTTCTAAATGATGATCACTTGTACTTATGGCACTTATTGCAAGATGACAATCTTACAATAACTTGATCTTCTATCATGATGGATATCATATGGTTGATATCTAGGTAGATCATGATAGATCATAACTTGTAAATCAATACCAACTGAGAGATAGATATCGTCACATAGATAACTACAGGTTGTATTGTATAGATATACCATGGTGGATTAATATCCGTGAACAAACCATGATTATAATGTCCCTATTGTAAATATCACGTGTAATACTTGTGCACATACCTTATGTACATCATGAGTAGTTGAGGAATATCATGAGACTTAATATTTGTAGGTCATTACTCTGAGTACTTGGTAAATATCATTAAACTTGATATTTGTAGGTCATTGCTCCCGATATCATGAGATGATATCATTATTGTGGATATCTCCAAACATGATATTCGTGGACATACCATACTCCTGATAATATCATAACATCTGTTATGGAGGATGTCTTTTTTATATCTATGTAGACCATAACTTCAAATATTACAGAGGTAATATTCTTTCTTCACGATACAATAGTACACCATTATTCATCTTGATAGAAATCATCCTCCCTGGCTAAGAGGGAGTGTTAATGATTGTAGCTTCGATCGTATGATTCCAATCTGAGATCAAATGTTGAATGGCCTATAAACATTTGATATCTATTCTTCTCTATTATTATCATGAAGCATTATTAATTGTGTGTGTGTGTGTGTGTGTGTGTGTGTGTGTGTGTGTGTTGTTGATAATATACTCAAAGCTTTCATATGTTATATCGATTGTAATGTCGATTATGGAAATCGACTTAATAATCAATTGTCGTTTAAATTATGTATCGGCCATTATCAATATCTTGCATCATTATTATTAAGTTGTTATTCGATCATTATCAAATCAGTCAATGATATATATTAACGATAACAAATAGTTAACAAAGAGACATCTCGTAAAGACATGAACATAGTTCATGTAGAGGCATGTCCCTATAGGATACATGTCCCTTTAGATTATATATCATAGTTCAAAATATCGTTATTGGCAACTTATCACCAAGGGCAAAAAAAAAATATCGGGAAACTATCAGAGATAAATCAGCAACTTCTCGGCAAAAATATCGGGAACTTAAAAAATTGCTCAAGTTTAATTTGAAATGCATTTTTTTGCAAATTGGTCTAAAACGCTGCAAATCACATTTTTCCCCCTTCAAACCATTTTTTCCTCTCCCAGACACCAATTTGCAAACAAGAAAATGTGAAATAACTGCTTTTTGGGCCGTCAATCCCTATTAGCAGACTGTGGCAGATATTTTGGCGAAATATCGCCGATATTTTGGCAATAAGTTCATGTTTTTTCATCGATAAGTTTGAAACTTATCTGTGATATGTACTCCGCGATAAATTTACGTATTTTATCGCGGCCTCCAACTTATCGGCGATATATCTGTCATATTTTAATCCATGTTATATATATACTCATTGAATGTGCAACTTGGAAAGTACAGAAATCTACAAGTATTATTACAAGTTACAGCAGAGATGTACATCATATTATCTCAAGTGAAAAGCATTACATTATATATCTAGGAAACAGAACTAAAATAAAATTCCTCAATATAAATCTGATCAAAACCTCAAACAGCGGATTATGTTAGAAGTAGCAAGTAAAAGGCGACTTCTATTTTAAATACCCTCCTGCATTTAAATTTTCTGAACAAAAATTTGGAATGACTGCTAATTCAATGATATTGAATAGAACTTTACTCGAATGAAATTAAATACAATTAAAACAAAGCAAAGGAAGCCTCATAATTACAGACATTTTTAAAAATGAAGTTCAGGGAAAAGGGGAATATGAAATTTTTAAAAATATTGTTTGAAATCATATAGTACAGGGGATGTATGCATTTGTGCTTGATTCATCACAACTAGCGCACATCAGTGTAAATATATATAGATTTTTTTGGTTCTATTGCTAACTGGGCTTTTGATTGACACCACCCACTCCACTCCTTGGTCGCTAGTGTTCCTTCAAGCATGAAAAAATTCAGCCTCCCCTCGACACCTATAAGACAAATAAACAACAGTATCACTTAATGACACATTCTTCACCATGTACTTATCAGAGTAAACGAATGAACATTAAGCATTAAATGGCAATACTAATGCAATGAAGATTGACGTAGCAAACTTATAATATTATTTTTATTAGCATACACTAATTTATATTATACAAAACTTCAACAACACAATCATCACTGTCTTATTTGTTTCCCTATGGTTTCAAAAGTTCTAATGTTCAAAATTCATATCTTTACAAATTTCAAACGGCTCCTACACTAGTAACAGTGATGACCACAATTGCTTTTATTTTGGGTACTAGATCACGCTCTCAGTATAATAAGCATGTCACACACAACAATGTGCAAGATCATTCAAGGAATATCATCTCGCTATGAAATAATTTATTTTTCCATGAAAACTATGGTGTTGATGGGATTTAATTTTGACCCTCAGCTTGTTTTAGAAAAATGTCCTAGTCTTCCACGCAGTTTAATTTAATGTCCGACCATATTCTTAAATGTTAATGAAGTTATTACATTTTATAATTCTTAATTTCTATATCTTGTAAAAAAATTGGGCCCCTGCAACAGCCATGTGGAACCCCTTAAGTTTAAGCCTCCTGCAGAGATTGACAAGCTGCCTGCTAACAAGGCTATAAACCTCTGGAAACACTTCCAACCGTTAAGATATCTAACATTTGAGTATTCCCTATCCATCACATGCTGATTTTCTCAAGGACTCAACAAATGTCAAAGGCAGATCCACTAAAATTAGTGCACCCACAAACTGGATTTTAATGCAATTAGAGCAAAAAGTTTCCCCTGCTGAATTTTTTCCATTCATCCATAATATATGCCAGACAACCCCACACCTGATCACATTCAGAATAATACGCTTTTTTCAATTATCCGATCTGCTTGCACTGGACTAGTTTTTGACTCCCATAAAGAAAACAATACTTTAGACTCTTAAAAATCCTTTCTTGCCCGTGATTAACAAGTTTTTATTTTGAGCCAATAATAATTTCAGAAGAAGCCAGATTATAGTCTTGTACTAGCCATGAAATGGCCAAATTTGAAGTAATAGTCCAATGATACAACCCTTTCCAGAAACCCTCGCAAAACATAAGAGATTTGGAATAGCCAGTGAGAAGTTTTTGTGGATTTATATCAGAACTTGTTGTCTACCATTAACAATTCAAGCTCAAAAAGATGGTCCCTCAATTGCAAAAAAATCCAGTAGCTCAAGAAAATTCATAACAATGCCAATTTAGACTAAATAAGACAGATGCCAGTTGAAAAATAACTTTGTTTCTGGTCAAAACTTTTGATAGCCAAAAATGCCTTTTGTTAGCAGTCGTTATTCTAAAACAAGAGGGAGACATCATATAAATTTAATTAACAAATGTTTCTTAAAGTAAATATACACTTGAGGTTACCTGATGAGCAGACAGTGACACTGTTTTAGAATAACCTGCAATCATCTCCTCCTATTTGCCTGTGCTTGTGCATGTGCTTGTGCTTGTTTCTGCTGCATCTTCTGCTCCCGTTTAATCCGTTCAGCATACATTGGCAGACATATAATCTCTTCAATCTCACCTAAAAGAACCTCTTCAGTAATGTTGTCTTCTATGCTTCGCATCACCTGCAAATCATGTGCCTCATTTAAACACGAAGAATTGAACCTGTGAAACCAGAATCTTATAAAAAGCCGTTAAATTTATAGATAAACCTTCATATATGTATGCCATCCATTTGGGGTAGGCTTGTCTGCCCGAACACGCATATATTCCCAGGACTGTTCTTTTGGATTCCATGAACACTCAATAATTTTCCCAGACAAGCTTGATGGATCTTGATTTCCTATCAAATAATAGATGACATATCAGTCAATAAAAAAGCATGATTTTGCTGCCTCAAGGTTGGGGTTAAACCATAGATTTACTTTATTACATACATAAGAATGATTTTATCATTTTACATATTCTCCTGACCATTATATGGGAGTGATACCATCATATAACTGTATAATCAAAATAAATCAACATCTCAAGCACACAGGTTAACTTATAACTATTTCAGTCAATTCATCAACCACAAAAAGTTTAAAAAATTAAAAATATCAGCATTTCAACAAAGCCACAACTCTTATACCCTTCTAGAAATTCTGAAGACAAATATTCTTTTTATTTTATTTAATACACCTAACTGGTGTGCAAAAGTTAAAGCAGTCTAATCTCACGAAGTCATTCTGATTCATATCCCATCCTAGACCCAAAACTAAGAATGACTTGCAGCATATATGGATAATCAAGTGGCTTATGAAACTCAAAAATTTAAATACAAGTTTTGTTCAAACCTCACACCTTCCTTTCTTCCTTGCATCACAAAATACTCAATAATATCTATCAAGAAGGATCTACATATCAAGGAATCTTAATTGAAGAGTTTCCTCAGTTCAAAATACATAAAATAAGTAGGCAGTGAACAACCACCGGCATGCCTGGTAGCCAAAACACTATATGCATATCATGCTTATTAAATAAAGTAAAAGAAATAGAACACAAGCATATACATTGTGCCTCCAAAGGATAGCATTTGTATTAGAATTTTAACCTGGAAATGTGACATGAGCTCCTTCCAACTTTCGGTTCTTTCCTTTGTCTATTAGATACATTGATTGACGATTTCCTTCTCCTACCTGCTCAAGCTCAAAATATTTTAGAATATGCAATGGAAATATAGCTTCTAATATTTGTATGGAAACAAATTATACAGCACAAGGTCTTAAGGACCCATAGTGATAGTTAATCTTAATATTATGGTTAGTAACATTTAACCTTTCAGCAAATTACATCTCCAAATAAGAAGTTACAAATGCACTGCTAGACGTAGTAATTTACAACCCGCTACTGGGTCCCTTCCAAAAGATGAAAAAAATAGATGTGTACCTCAAAAAGAAAATCAACAGAGTTCATGTGAGCATATTTCCATTTAAGAAGACCATCATGTGTGCGTGGAACATATGGATCGTCCCAACCCTGCAAAATGTCTTATCAGCCAAAAGATTACATAGGAACCAAAGAACTAACAAAATACATTTTGCTACTATAAGTAAGAACGCCTTTCAATGTCTGTCTATAGGTGTTGCCTCCTATATGGGACACGCTCCATCATTAAACCCACTCAGTTTATACAGGATTTGTTTTATGAAATGAAAATTAAGCTGGTTATTGTGAGCTTAAAAATAATTTTATTGATTAGAAGAAATTCATATAATTTATTTGAACAAATATGAAGGGATTGAGGTAACTTGGAAGAAACTTATCCAAGGAACTTTCAGCTTATGGTCTAGTAATTTAATGCAAGCCTTTTATTTTATTTGTTAAGATTTGTTATGATACGTTCAATACCTGTTACCACAGATTATTCTGGATTCCCTAATTCTGAAAGTAAGTGTTTAGATCTTTTTCTCGTTAATCTAATTAAAAATTAAAATCCATAAGCTCGTGCAGGGCATCAAGGGATAGGGCTAAACAGCTTTAAAAAACACTAACAAATTAATACGGTGTGAAAAGCTGGAGTGAATGTACTTTGGTTTGTAACACATTTTTCCTGGCAAAGCTCCTTTTATGCTTAGTATGCCTACAGGTTTGAAACTGTATTTCTCATTGTCTTAAACTATCATACTTTTCCATGGCATAACGGTTTACATTATGTGCATCATTTTGTAAAGTGTCAAATGTTTTATGATCTGAAATTATTTCTACTCATAAAAGACCATGCTTTTCCAACATTTCTTATGAACTAGAATATGGCTATTCTCTAGAGTTGGTTATTAACAAGCAGTCTCTTCTAACATTTCTTCCAAACTAGAATAGCGCTATTGACAAGTGGCCTTTTCCAACATTTCTTACAAAATAGAATATGATCCCCACCTTGAGTTTGGTTTTATCATCAGTGCCCTCTAAAGTCAATGGTTCCAGGTTTTCATTTCCAGATGTTATTTTTAAAAAAATTTGATGGAAGCTCCTCCAGGATAGTGGAGGATGAGGCATTCTTTTGCAGATGACTTCAGTTCAAATCATGAAATCAAGTCCAAGACTGTTCTATCTAATTGATGCCAAAGGTATCAACAAGTTCATTAATGTTGTTTTCTAAACTGAATGTTCCTTGGTTTTTGGAGTTCCAACCATTTATACCATTTGACTGATATTGTACAGCTTCCCCATGTGTGCACAAGTGTGCTGCTCTTCCATAATGTAATTCAAAATCTTTTCATTTCCACAATTCAACCCTGTGTACACATTAAAACATCACAGATAACATACTTCTCATTTAAGGACCCTATAAGGTAGACATAAATTTTAAATGCATTTCTAATATATAAATCATGGATTACATACTTGGCGAGTACTAGACAAGTTGCCAGGTACTCACCTTTATTTTGCTCTGCAAGTTTTGGCAAGGTTCACTTGCCGAGTTTCTTCCAGACATTTTTTAAAAATTCACCAAGTTTTGGCGAGTACTTGCCAAGACTTGACGAAAAATCATTTTCCCATTTAATTCATGGCACAAGCAACATATTAAAATTGAGGAAACTAATGTGGGTTACCCAATGTCCCCATGGGATTGCTTAAGTATATTTTCTGCTTATAATTAAGTAGGTAGAGTGTTCCCATTCAAATTTTTAATTATGGGAAAAGAATAAATTGGACTATTTCCCTATTTTAGTGGAGCAGCTACTACTTAAGAATTGAAATAAGCTTCCAAAAAAAAAGAGAGGCTGCAAATAAGCAGCAACTGCATATTGGGAAAAAGAACAGGTGGCCCCACAAGTTTATTAATTATTTTCCTCCCTTTTATTTGCCTCCAAAAAACTTACCACAAAAATTATTATTAATGATTTCATTTAAAAATACAACTTAACATGACTGCTTAGTAATAAGCAACAAAATGAAATATAATATATTCATGGGGCCACCAGCTCCACAAATTGCTCCTTGAGAATTTGAACAGTGGCTGCTAGCCAAAATAAGCTAAGTAGCGCTGCATGAGGACATACCTTTAGACACTGCATAAACTCTATTCTTTTTTTCGCTTTGTAAGCATTGTTATTTGCCTTCAGAAAAAAAATGAAAATGTGTGCACCATGAAGACATAACCTAAGACACTGCATAAACTCTATTCTTTTTTCCGCTTTGTAAGCATTGTTATTTGCCTTCAGGAAAAAAAATGAAAATGTGTGCACCATGAAGGTTTGTGTGGCTTTAAGGGTTTTAAAATCTTTTCTAGCAAAGAAAAGATGGATAGATTTGATGTTACATCACATATTTATATACAACATTATGTCTACCTGAAAGATTAGACCATCTGCTTCATGTGAAAGCTTTGGAATGAAATCCTTTAGTAGTTTACCAACAGCTGAAAGCATCCAGAAATCCTTTCTTCTAACCTGTGCGGCAGTAAACTCATTCAATCCTTGAAAGGGAATGCTGTCTAACAGACACAAAATGACTGCATCCAATTACTGAAGCCAAAAAAAAGAACTTACCCGAAATAGTTCCATATCATAGCGATAATGTCTGTTTGATTTAATGTCATCTGTCCGAGGTTGATATATCTCTGTATGTATTAATTTCCATCTCTCATAGAAGGGTTGCTGTAAAAATCAGGAGAACCAAGCACATAAAATAAGAAACTAAAGAATTTTAATTGTGCACTAATACAAGCAATTTACCTATCATAGGGCTCATTAATTCAGCATAAATTGCACTCAAAAAATAATATATTAGTTGTTTCATTTTCAGCAGAAATAATGATAGCACAATCTCTTTTGGAACAGCCCTAGGGGCTTCTATTTGTCAAAAATTGTCGGTTGCAAAAATCAATGTATAATTCATTGCCACGACCATCATCAACGATAATGTCCTTTGAGTCATCTTTCCTACTTTCTTCAATAGAATATTTGTTTTGTCACCCTTCCATTGGAGCAATATTTGTTTGCTTGCACTTTCAGGCTTAGAGATGCACCTGCATTGTGACTGATATTTCTACAAGGGAAGCCTGTACTAACCCAAAAGAACTTGTTGCCCTCTATTTCATCCCAAATTTTAATTAAAATTGTTGCAACTATCTTTTATATAAATATCCCATAGCACAAAATCAAGTTATGTTTAACAAATATACTGTGAACATAAGTTAAAAATTAAAGGGACAAAATTATATGGATGTGCCTCTCCATATGGTCAAATCAAATTTAGGTATATTATCTACCTTCCCCATCAAGGATGTTTCAGCCTCAAAGCACAAATAGGAAGCATGCTTCCTCTTAGTGTCAATTAAATGTCATAAATCATATCGGCTCTCTCCAAAGTGGGATTTAGTTATTTCATTTGACTATCGCTAAATAATTAATTGTCACTTTAGGTATACGATTATATCACACACCTTATACCTTAAGGCGCTTCAACTTAAACACTAAGGGACTATGTTTCATCTTGTCATTAACAAGATATCATAAATCTCAACTGGCTAGGATTTAGATTTGTCAAAATAGATGGGACTTTCAATACAATCCTCCATTCAAACAAATTGTTCAAGCCTCAAAAAAATGTCATTTTAACAAATCTAAAGTGTCATTTGAATTCTCAAATTTTAGCATTTGCAATTGTTTTTCTCATCAAATTCCTATGTCGTCCACCATCAACTTGTTTCTTCTATATGACAATTTTACATGATTGCAGAACATGGTGAGTTTGTACCTTATTGCAACTCTTGAGAATTTCAGCATTTTTTCAACAACTTAATCACAATTATTGTTTTCAATTTACAATTCGATGAGAAGGCTTCCCTTGTAGAACTGACCATTAAACAAACCTCTGTTCTCTCCCAAACTTATCATTTGAAGATGGTTTCATTATCATAATTCTTTTTTTTTTGGTATAATTTTGTGTTCTTAACTTGGATTGGAAAGACACAGGGATGGTAGAAACTTAAATATAAATTACTTCTACAATTAACTAGAGTTGCTGAATCAAAAAGGTTTATAAATACAGTACAGATATGTGGGCACGGTACACATTAATGGCAAACAAATTGAGGGGTCTGGGTATGTTCTGCGAGCATCTATTAGAAAAAGACATTAAAATCATTAATATATACATATATGCAAGCTTAAAAACAGGAATTTCGTTCAGTATACCATAAATATTAAACATTCGAAATATGATATACTATTTTGATATATTTTTATCTTATACAATAGCCCTTTATGCTTTGCTTTGATTTCTGCCTTTGAATATTTTATATATAGATAAACATACATGGTAATAAAAAGAAAAAATGTACTTACTTGGGCACATGTAAGGTATTCTATCTTACTATAATCTGATTGATGTATATATTTGATTATCATTATAAAGGCAATGATATATAAGAATTCTATACATTCACTGGAGATGGAGTGATATAGATGAAAATTTGGTTGGTTATTTTTTATGGTGCTCTCATACAGCTCCAGTCTAAACAGGTGATCCTTTGTTAAGTTATATAAATAATGTAACTTCGTTTACCAACAACCTGAGGGTAGGATGCTCTAAAAACCTGTACGGTTGGCTAAAACTGATAAGAAATAATCATAGACAGGATTAAGAATTTAGTTAAAAAATAACTTCAGAAAAGTCCCCATTCATGGCTGTCAACTGATGATTTGCATAAAAAAGCTGATATAAACCTCTAAAAACCAAAGGGGTATCTGATAGATTTCTATTATTTACGTACCATCCAAAGAGACTCATGTTTTCCGTTATAGAGTGGGATTGTTATTGTGGATTGCAATGCTATGAGAAAGAAGCTAGATTGGATGTTCAAACTTTACTACACCAAAAATAGAGGTAGTCAACTTAGATCAAGAATTCAAATCTCATTACAGTGAAGTTTTAAGGATGCTCCAAAAACCTGTACGGTTGGCTAAACCTGATAAGAAATAATCATAGAGAGGATTAAGAATTTATAAGTACGAGATATTTTCCACAGCAAGTCAAATTGTGATATTGCTACCAAGATTCAACTGTGTAATTTTTTAAGTCAAACTCATTGACCCATGTTTCATGAGTAGTGGTTCACACAAACCCATCTCTCATGAGAATGAATGGATCACTTATCACTCATTACATCTAGGTGATGCTCATAGAGGTGAAGCACCAAGACTACCTAGGAGATCACCCATCCCAATACTACTCCAGCGTGACCGTTCTTAACTACGGAGTTTCCTCCATGGTTAAACTCACCCTGGTTGTAACGCCATTTGCAAAACCTTCAGCAAGTGTTGTGCCTTATGAACCATTCATTAGAAAGCCCCTTAAGATCATCAATTCATAAGTAGGAGATATATTTCACAAGTCAAATTGTGATACTGCTATCAGGATTCAACTGTGTAGTTCTTTTACTCAAACTCATTGACCCACATTTCATGAGCAATGGTTCACACGAACCCATTTGTCATCAAAATGAATGGAACACTTATCACTCATTGCATCTAGGTGATGCTCACAAAGGTGAAGCACTAAGACTTCCCAGGAGGTCACCCATCCCAGTACTACTCTAGCTTGAGCGCGCTTAACTACAAAGTTTGCTCCATGGTTAAACCCACTCTGATTGCAACTCCATTTGCGAAACCTTCAGCAAAGTGTTGTGCCTTATGAACCATTCATTAGAAAGCCCCTTAAGCTCATCAATTGATAAGTAGGAGATATTTTCCACAGAAAGTCAAATTGTGATATTGCTATCAGGATTCAACTGTGTAGTTTTTTGAGTCAAACTCATTGACCCATGTTTCATTAGTAGTGGTTCACACAAGCCCATCTCTCATGAGAATTAATGGAACACTTATCACTCATTGCATCTAGGTGATGCTCGTAGAGGTGAAGCACCGGGACTTCCCGGGAGGTCACCCATTCCAGTACTACCCTTGCTTCAGTGCGCTTAACTATAGAGTGCCTACATTGTTAAACAAACACTGCTTGCCACACCATTTGCAAAACCTTTAGCAAGTGTTGTGCCTTATGAACCATTCATTAGAAATCCCCATCAGCTCATCAATTTATAAGTAGGAGATATTTTCCACAGCAAGTCAAATCATGATATTACTATCAAGATTCAACTGTGTAGGTTTTTTCAAACTCATTGACCCATGTTTCATGAGTAGTGGTTCACACGAACCCATGTCTCATGAGAATGAATGGAACAATTGTCACTCATTGCATCTAGGTGATGCTCACAGAGGTGAAGCATCGAGACTTCTTGGGAGGTCACTCATCCTAGTACTACTCCATCTTGAGCGCGCTTAACTACAGAGATTCCTCCATGGTTAAACCCACTCTACTTGCAACCCCATTTGCAAAACCTTCAGTGGGTGTGTTTCCTTATGAACCATTCATTAGAAAGGCCCTTAAGCTCATCAATTGATAAGTCGAAGATATTTCCACAGCAAGTCAAATTGTCATATTGCTATCAAGATTCAACTATGTAGTTTTTTGAGTCAAACTCGTTTACCCATGTTTCATGAGTAGTGATTCACACGAACCCATCTCTCATGAGAATCAATGGAGCACTTATCACTCAATGCATCTAGGTGATGCTCACAGAGGTTAAGCATTGGGACTTCCCGGGAGGCCACCCATCCTAGTACTACTCCAACTTGAGCGTGCTTAACTATGGAGTTTCCTCCATGGTTAAACCCACTCTACTGGCAACCCCATTTGCAAAACCTTCTGCAAGTGTTGTGCCTTACGAACCATTCATTAGAAAGCCCCTTAAGCTCAACAATTGATAAGTAGGAGATATTTTCCACAGCAAGTCAAATTCTGATAATTCTATCAAGATTCAACTGTGTAGTTTTTTGAGTCAAACTCATTGACCCATGTTTCATGACTAGTGGTTCACACGAACCCATCTCTCATGAAAATGAATGGAACACTTATCACTCATTGCATCTAGGTGATGTGTGATGACCCTATTTTTAGCAGGTTGTGGCAGTGACCGGGTCAACTCATCATCACAACCCTCATGAGCTGATGTGGAGTTTTGAGGGTCCCAGTTGGCAGACTTGCTATTTTTAGTAAGTCAGTTGGTCAGTTTCTATTTCTGACAGGGCAGTGTCGGCAGTGGTCGATTCTCCAGACGATATTCAGTTATGCAGCTTCTTGGATTGGGGACTTACTATTTATAGTAAGTCTATATTTGGCAGTTGCCATTTTTGGCAGGGCAGTGATGAGCATGTTGGTCAGTCAATATGGCAGGTGTTGTAGGAATCATCATCAAAATTATATTTAATAATTACTTGTATTAATTAATAACAATATGTTATTAATTAATATTAAGACGATATTATAATAATAATAATACTTTATTATTGTTATAATGTTTTGGGAAGTTTATATTATAAAGAGCAGTTAACTGATGATGGTTTTTGGAAACTTTGGAGACCAAGGAGTTATAAATACAGGCTCATTTGTGAAGTTGATCATCTATTGAATATTGATTATTGAATTTGTTCTTGGGAATTGTTCCTACTTTCTATGCCCTAGCCAAGGTCAAATTAGTTGTTTGAAGACTGATTCTTCATCATCTAATCCACAATTGATTGTTGTGGTATAATCAATTGCCTGTAATCGATTGTTGTTGTATAATCGGTTTGATTGTCTCTCTTCGCGTTGTTGTATACGATTGAGAGTTTTCTGATTTCTGATCTTGAACTGAGGACTTGCATAAGAGGTCTGAATTATTGGTTCCATCGAATTGATTTGTATCCAGTTCTTGTATTGCTGGATGTGGACGGTGAGTGGTGGATTCTTCTCACACCCCCAAACGCCATTAAAGGTCTATGGTATAGATGTCGTAAGGCACATAGCTGATAGCGGTGGAAGTACAGAGCTGCGGGTGTGGAAAAACGCGGGCAGAGCTGACATTAGAGGTGTCGCCTTGTGGTGGTAAGACCTCCACCTGCGTGGCTTCTCCTAAGCCAAGTTACTTTGTGTTGCATCACGCGGGGTGGCAGCAGGCTGCAGCCTCCTTAGCTGGCCTCACACAGCAGACGTGGGGTGAAGGCATCCATGGCCTCATGTCGTGAATGAGGAGTCTTGTATGTGGGCTGTGATCAATTGCAGGGAATGACTTAGGGTGGCATGAGCAATTGGTATCGATGTGGATGCATAGCAAACAAGGTATTCACAATATCTACATTCATATGTAAAAGGGTGTGGTTATTTTGCATATTGTATAAATGCATATGAAGAGTTATTATCATTGGATTTTTGAAGTTCAGACAAATTAGTTCTACACTCAATTCGAACCTAGTGAAATTTGTAAATTGAATGGTATTTCCAAAACTTTGAAATATTGAAATTTGATTGTTTAATTGTTAAGCTTGACAAATTTATGAAGAAGTTGTGATTAATGAAAACCAAAGAAGTTATATATATATTTGTCCAAAACCATTCAACAATTATACAAGAGCAAATAAACTTAGAGCTTGCAGTCAAATGTGGATAAGAGTTGCACACAATTCTTACAGTGATAGCCGCCAACTGTTTGACGAAATGCCAAACACCTGATTTGTAGGGAAATTGGTAAAATTTAGACGGTTTATCAATGAGGCCAACTTAGGCTCATCACAGTGGTATCAGAGCCATTTTCTTGCCATCCTGTGGGGTAGGAGAATATTTATGAATGCAGATTTGCTATTATATTTAGAGTGATCAACACTCCTGAGATGGACAGATACAGGCGGCTTAGCTCGGAGAGCCGGTGCAGCAGTACACAAAGTAATGACAGGATAGATACATTGATGGAGAGACTTAGACTCCATCAGCAGAGGCTGGCAGACAGTCTGTCGGATCCAGAGACAGTGGATAGGGCAGCGAGGTACATGGTTTCTTCTTTCTGTAGGCCGTCATCAAGATTGCAGGGCAGGAAGCTTGAGCTTTCCCTGACAGGTGTCCAAGATGTAGACCCACCAGTATGTAGTACGACACCTACTCATGTATCTAATGATAGTCAAACGGACATGCCAACACCAGTAGTAGATTGCAACACTGAGCGTCAGCCGGTTGAGGCTCTCTGAGTAGTTGCTGCAGTTAGTACAGATACAGTTGATGCGGTAGATGCCTCTGATGGTCCAGTTTTCCTTGAGGATGGACTTGTTATCGGAGATGTGTATGTTAGTTGTCGTGGTGTAGCATTGGAGCGAGAGGCAGCACCCCTCTCAGGTAGGACAGACGAGAGCCTGGAGCTACCTTGTTGTAGTGTGGATGACGCTGTGATACCTCAGGAGATGATGACTGCAGTGGATGTCAGTACCACACCCGATTGCATTATCGAGTCAGACAGTGACTCTAGTTCAGTTTTCCAAGAGGATACCTCCTTTGAGGATTGCCTTGAGGGGATGGAGAGATTGTATAGATCGGGTTAGCAGCAATCATGTGATGGGGCTGGTACAGGAGTTGTCAGTTTCCTCTTGTATGAGGGATGAGTATGGAGACGACATGTGATAATGCTAGTACTGAGTTCGAGACTGTAGATACGGACTCATGCCAGCATGACCCAGATTCAG
The DNA here is from genome assembly GCA_018584345.1 of Thuja plicata. Lineage (NCBI taxonomy): Eukaryota > Viridiplantae > Streptophyta > Pinopsida > Cupressales > Cupressaceae > Thuja > Thuja plicata. The sequence continues at coordinate 6,591,493 of MU225127.1, read as the reverse complement.
GGGTTAATACAAAGTCAGTTGAGGTTCCTTCAGGGACACCTAAAGAAGTAGAGTCGTTGCTGGCATCTGAGGTTGCTTCAGATACCTCTTATATGACTCCTGAGGATGACTCCACCAGTAGTGAGCCATGTTTGCAGCAGACCCTGGGAGAGGACCCTGAGTTACTAGTGAGTACAGATCGGTCCCAGGATCTGGATTACCCAGAGGTTATAGAGGATGAGGCAGCTGAGAGTGTTGAGGAGATAGATTCTATAGCAGCTTCTTCATGTACAGAGGAGTTCGACGGAGACGTGTCAGATGTTGATACTCCGTTGGAGGACATGAGCTTAGCTATCAGTTCACGGAGCTTAGTGGATAGTTCACTGGGAGATAGTACTATTGAGAGGAGTACCTTGGATGCCACGTCTATTTGCAGTATGGACAGCATACCAGAGGTGTTGCATAGAGGACTGGCCATTCATAGTCATCATGTGACTAGTCAGTTGAGAGTTAGCGAGCGCGATGTTGTTACCACCGTTGAACATTTTGATGTTGCTCGGCAACTGCTAGCTGTTCATGGATGGGGTTCTCCTATGGATGATGAGCTTGGTGGTTGTTACTTGGCCCTTGCAGAGATTCATTCCTTACGGGAGGCTGTCAGGATTCTGAGACGAGATTAC
>MU225127.1:6576827-6590270 GCA_018584345.1 Thuja plicata | reverse complement strand
CAATGACCAGTTATGGTTCCGAGGGGAGCAGTTGGATGCTACCTCCTATAGATGTTACTGCCCGGAGTCATTTTTGGATCACCTTCTTGAGAGTTCAGAAATTCGTGAGGGATCTTACCGAGCTTCTAAGGGTGTTCTCATCCGGGGTACAAGCGAGATCCGGCGTTTGGTGAGAGATTGTAGGTACCTTGACTACGATGCTCCCTCACAGAGAGTTTGAGGTTGGGTTTGTTGAGAGGGTCACCCAAGATCCAGTCCAACCTATTTTGCAGAGGTCGAGCTTGGAGCCGTCTTTGGGTTCACGACTAGGGAACGATGAGCCCTTGACTGAGAGCGAAGCCTTGTATCGTCATTACATAGTGGGGAGTGCTCATTATTTCTCCTTCGATCCTCATGTTGATGAGTTGATGGCACACAAATGTGGATTGGCTCCTAGTCCTTATCATCCGTTGTGGGATGGGCTCTCACCAGTAGCAGTTGATGGAAGTTTTGGCTGCAAGTTAGTAGCAGGAGATTTGGAGAGTTACTGTGACTACAAAGATTATTCAGAGGGCAGATATCCAGGCCCGGGGACAGTTTGGTACAGAGGTAGTCATCAGTGTTGCGCAGAGGATCTACACACTTAGTACAGATTTGTTGGGTGTGCTGGGGGAGTTCAGTATATCAGGGATCCAAGTCCCCCATATTTCTTGGGTTTTGATGATCCTGAAGTTCACTTCTTTCGGGATCCGGGCAGAGACAGATTCAGTACAGGAGTTTGGGTGAGCGGGTTTTTGAGGTCTCTCTACAGGGCTATCTGTTTCACATTTTGGGTGATGCTACAAGAACTTACAGTTTTTGCCAGTAGCAGGGTGTACTTTTTCTTGAGGAACCCAGGTGGATTGTGATGTTCCTTGTGTCGGTGATTGCTTGAGGACAAGCAATCTTGGGGAGGGTGGACTGTGATGACCCTATTTTTAGCAGGTTGTGGCAGCGACCGGGTCAGCTCATCATCACGACTCTCGTGAGCTAATGTGGAGTTTTGAGGGTCCCAGTTGGCAGCAGACTTGCTATTTTAAGTAAGTCTAGACTTACTATTTTTAGTAAGTCTGTTGGTCAGTTTCTATTTCTGACAGGGCAGTGTTGGCAGTGGTCGATTCTCCAGACGATATTCAGTTATGCAACTTCTTGGATTGGGGACTTACTATTTATAGTAAGTCTATATTTGGCAGTTGCCATTTTTGGCAGGGCAGTGATGAGCATGTTGGTCAGTCAGTATGGCAGGTGTTGCAAGAATCATCATCAGAATTGTATTTAATAATTACTTGTATTAATTAATAACAATATGTTATTAATTAATATTAAGACGATATTATAATAATAATAATACTTTATTATTATTATAATGTTTTGGGAAGTTTATATTATAAAGAGCAGTTCACTGATGATGGTTTTGGAAACTTTGGAGACCAAGGAGTTATAAATACAGGCTCATTTGTGAAGTTGATCATCTATTGAATATTGATTATTGAATTTGTTCTTGGGAATTATTCCTACTTTCTGTGCCCTAGCCAGGGTCAAATTAGTTGTTTGAAGACTGATTCTTCTTCATCTAATCCACAATTGACTGCTGTGGTATAATCAATTGCCTGTAATCGATTGTTGTTGTATAATCGGTTTGATTGTCTCTCTTCGTGCTGTTGTATACGATTGAGAGTTTTCTGATTTTTGATCTTGAACTGAGGACTTTCATAAGAGGTCTGAATTATTGGTTCCATCGAATTGATTTGTATCCAGTTCTTGTATTGTTGGATGTGGACGGTGAGTGGTGGATTCTTCTCACACCCCCAAACGCCATTAAAGGTCTATGGTACAGATGTCGTAAGGCACATAGCTGATAGCAGTGGAAGAACAAAGCTGCGGGTGTGGAAAACGCAGGCAGAGCTGACATTAGAGGTGCCGCCTTGTGGTGGTAAGACCTCCACCCGCGTGGCTTCTCCTAAGCCAAGTTACTTTGTGTTGCATCACGCAGGGTGGCAGCAGGTCGCAGCCTCCTTAGCTGGCCTCACACAGAAGACGTAGGGTGAAGGCATCCATGGCCTCATGTCGTGAATGAGGAGTCTTGTACGTGGGCTATGATCAGTTGCAGGGAATGACTTAGGGTGGCGTGAGCAGTTGGTATCAATGTGGATGCACAGCAAACAAGGTATTCACAATATCTACATTCATATGTAAAAGGGTGTGGTTATTTTGCATATTGTATAAATGCGTATGAAGAGTTATTATCATTGGAAGTTTGAAGTTCAGACAAATTAGTTCTACACTCAATTCGAACCTAGTGAAATTTGTAAATTGAATGGTATTTCCAGAACTTTGAAATATTGAAATTTGATTGTTTAATTGTTAAGCTTGACAAATTTATGAAGAAGTTGTGATTAATGAAAACCAAAGAAGTTATATATATATTTGTCCAAAACCATTCAACAATTATACAAGAGCAAATAAACTTAGAGCTTGCAGTCAAATGTGGATAAGAGTTGCACACAGTTCTTACTGTGATAGCCGCCAACTGTTTGACGAAATGCCAAACACCTGATTTGTACGGAAATTGGTAAAATTTAGACGGTTTATTGATGAGGCCAACTTAGGCTCATCACATGATGCTCACAGAGGTTAAGCATTGGGACTTCCCGGGAGGTCACCCATCCCAGTACTACTCCACCTTGAATGCGCTTAACTACGGAGTTTCCTCCATTGTTAAACCCACTATGATTTCAACCCCATTTGCAAAACCTTCAGCAAGTGTTGTGCCTTATGAACCATTCATTAGAAATCCCCTTAAGCTCATCAATTGATAAGGAGATATTTTCCACGACAAGTCAAATTGTGATATTGCTATCAAGATTCAACTGACTAGTTTTTTGATTTAAACTCATTGACCCATGTTTCATTATTAGTGGTTCACACGAACCCATCTCTCATGAGAATGAATGGAACACTTATCACTCATTGCATCTAGGTGATGCTCACAAAGGTGAAGCACTGGGACTTCCCGAGAGGTCACCAATCCCACTACTACTCCAGCTTGAGCGTGCTTAACTACGGAGATTCCTCCACGATTAAACCCACTCTGCTTGCAATCCCATTTGCAAAACCTTCAACAAGTCTTGTGCCTTATGAACCATTCATTAGAAAGCCCCTTAAGCCCATCAATTGATAAGTAGGAGATATTTCCACAACAAGTCAAATTGTGATATTGCTATCAGGATTCAACTCTATTATTGGTCAATGAGTTTGACTCAAAAAACTACGGAGTTGAATCCTGATAGCAATATCACAATTTGACTTGTTGTGGAAATATCTCCTACTTATCAATTGATGGGCTTAAGGGGCTTTCTAATGAATGGTTCATAAGGCACAACACTTGCTAAAGGTTTTGCAAATGGGGTTGCAAGCAGTGTGGGTTTAATCATGGAGGAATCTCCATAGTTAAGCGCGCTCAAGCTAGAGTAGTACTGGGATGGGTGACCTCCTGAGAAGTCCCGGTGCTTCACCTCTGTGAGCATCACCTAGATGCAATGAGTGATAAGTGTTACATTCATTCTCATGAGAGATGGGTTCGTGTGAACCACTACTAATGAAACATGGGTCAATGAGTTTGACTCAAAAAACTACAGTTGAATCCTGATAGCAATATCACAATCTGACTTGCTGTGGAAAATATCTCCTACTTATCAATTGAAGAGGTTAAGGGGATTTCTAATGAATGGTTCATAAGGCACAACACTTGTTGAAGGTTTTGCAAATGGGGTTACAAGCAGAGTGGGTTTAACCATGGAGAAAACTTTGTAGTTATGTGCGCTCAATCTGGAGTAGTACTAGTATGGGTGACCTCCCGGGAAGTCCCAGTGCTTCACCTCTGTGAGCATCACCTAGATGCAATGAGTGATAAGTGTTCCATTCATTCTCATGAGAGATGGGTTCGTGTGAACCATTGTTTGACTCAAAAAACTACACAGTTGAATCCTGATAGCAATATCACAATTAAGAATTTAGTTAAAAGTATAACTTTAGAATGGTCCCCATTCATGGCTGTCAACTGATGATTTGCATAAAAAGGCTGTTATAAACCTTTAAAAAGTAAAAACCAAAGGGGCATTTGATAGATTTCTATTATTTACGTACCATCCAAAGAAATTCATGTTTTCATTTATAGAGTGGGATTGTTATTGTGGATTGTAATGCTATGAGAAAGAAGCTAGATTGGATGTTCAAACTTTACTACACCAAAAATAGAGGTAGTCAACTTAGCTCAGGAATTGAAAATTGTAATGTCCCCTTTTTGGATTATATTAGACACTAAGTGAATTATGAAATCCTTCTTGCAAATTTAATGTCAATTATGTAATCAATGCAAAACACAGATTATGACTGGTAATTTAAAATGTAATAGTAATTAATAATTACAGAATGAATGACTGGTAATTCCAAATGCTACAACAACGAAGTACGAATGCAATTATAATGAATTGTCTCAATATCTATGACTGGTAATTCCAAATGCAATAATGAAATATCTCAGTATGGATGACTGGTAATTCCTAATGCAATACTGCAACTCAAGAATGCAGTTGTGATACAATGGCTGTGTCTGATCTAGCAATATAAAATATGCACGATACCCTGTATGGCTATATCTGATCTTTCGTATTTGATATATGCTGCAAGTAACAGGATAACAAATGATCTCAGGCAGAGATATGTCGTCTCTGATATTCTGGAATTATATATGCAATCGTCTCTGATATATGAGCCGTCTCTGATATATATTTGATGATATATGCTCTTTAATAGATGCCGTCTCTGATATTCAACTGTAATGCTTGCACCAACGGTTGCTATGGCAACCTTCTATGCTCTATAGTCGAGCGATTCCACAAAGGGGAAATATAAGTTATATAATATGAAATCTTCTCATCTGCCCCTTAAAGTGATTCTGAATGCCTTCTTATATGTTGCAAATAGAATGATAAGTTATGTGCGTTCATCAATGCCTCCCTTCCTTATAATAATCACACCACTTCAGATACATGGGGTTATCGATTAGGCTTCACTAATCGCCACCTTTATAATTGATCTAATCCTCTATGTTAATCACATTTTATGATTAATTAATCTTTAATATCGCAGTCCCTGTTATATTCCAGCGGTACCTTTATATTATCACTGTATTAAGTTTATGAATCACTGAGTATATTTTTCATTGTTTATAATTAATATAACAAATTAGTGATTGTGGCTGTATATCTGGTGACTTTAGTTCGAACAGTGTAACATTCATATAGACGTTGCACTACATAACTTGATCGATAGATCAATATATATGCCCTTCCGATAACTAGTATGCCATCGTTGATAGCCGTCGATATATGTAGCTGCCGTCTGGCTTTGTAAACTTCTGAAACAACCAATGGTCGTCCACTGCTATTGTGCCTTTCCATAGCCTTGTCGAATGTTGCTAAAATATCCCTCGCACTAATGAGTGATAGCTCTCCAGGATTAATTACAATATGGTAATCACGACATATAATCGATGATTGCTGGTATACCTTTCCACGATAGTTGTCATTGGTCTTCCTTGTAATTCTGGTGTATCCTTGTCGACCAGTTCATGCTTTCGCAGATAGACCAACTTGCACTCAATATCACTAAAACCACTGCTCACTGCATATGCTAGTTTAATGAATGATAATATATGGTTTGTTCACAACAATTTGTGTCCTTCAGGGATGCTTATTTTAGTAAGTTTCAATCTTTAATTAAAACTTATTAAAAATTGCTTATCGATTCAAAGTTCCAAGTTTCTGATAAAAATTGCTTATCAATTCAAAGTTCCAAGTTTGTGATAAAAATAAATTGCTTATCGATTCAAAGTTCAAAGTTTAAAGTTTGGGGACATTACAAAAACTTATTACAGTCAGGTTAAACTAAATGATCAGAACATTCTGCATGTTCCAATTTTAATCATCATCTATTATCCAAAAGTGAAAAAAGGGTTAGGAAAATAATAATGACAACAAAGTTACAATGTTGATCATGTGTCCAAATGATGGTCCCAATACAAAATTTTAAAAAATCTAAGCTAACCTTGATCTTAGGTTGTCCATTAACCATCATCAAATCATACACCAGGTATCGTCTCTGTTGCTCGCCTGTTTCAGGAACAGTGTCAATTATCATTTCCCCATCAAGTAATGTAAAGTGATGACATTCAGAGGAGCCCTGTAAAATGTAAATCAAATAATAAATGTGTCAACAAATGCTCTATACACCGTACAAAAGCAAATGCAGCAACATGCAAAGGGTTCATCAGAAAATCACCGGTTGTGCTCCCCTGAGAGGGAAACGGAGTTGAACCCTACGAAAACTGAACTTCCTATCAATCAGATAACATCCTTCACGTGTAATAAGCATCATATAACGAGTTCCATCAGCCTTCCAAGTGGCATAATAATAACGCTGCCTTAAGAGTTGTATGTGTGCTCTGAAAAAACCAAAAAGCACAAATAATAAATCAATAAAACTATATGAATTACAAATGTTCAAGTCATAAGTTATTTGCAATTTAAGTTTATGGAATGTGGACACGATAATTATCTTTTATCTTCAAAGGTTCAACTGTGCAAGTATCATGTCTTATCAAATTTACATCATTACTTGTGTTCTATACAGTAACAAAGTATATAGTCTGCACACTGCAAAAAGACTGGTTATTGCACAGCATCTGGTATCTCCTTCTCTTTCTCAGACAATTGGGCAAACCAACAAGAAAAAATTAAAACCTACTTTAAGTGAGCATGCCACAAGTCCTGCACTGGCATAAACCCTGTGTAGTGTCACTGCATTCATGAGTTGCAACTTGACCACTTTGCAATTTTTTCCAAACATTAAATGTCTTCTTTAGATATGTAGTAGCAAAAATATGGATACAATTCCAGACCATAAATATCACTAAGATACTGCTAAGAAAGTGCAATGAACCACAAAATCCCTAAATTGACTCTTTCCTTTGAAAATTAACAGATTATGATTTGTGATTTATGATTCAATACTCTGGTAGATCATGGAACACATCAGCTTGTGATTGGCAACCCATGTTCAATTACTTATAGATGATTGAAAGCTTTTCCACATAGGCATTTAAGGTACAAGTATCCTAATCCAAGATTGGGTGAAGATATCCTATATGAATTGAACCTAGAATTTGAACTTTATAGTTTTCAAGATATCAACTATCAATGGAACCATAGTGTTCATACATTATGCACGATAAAGGTCAGTTTGAATCTTTAGATGAGGCAATGTTAGGATAAAGTAACCTAATTGATATCTAGCGATCCATGTCCCATTAACCACACTAACAACTGTCCAGCAGCTCTTCAAACAGCCACAAAAAATCTATTCAGAATCATTTCAGACAAATTGATTGTGATGGCAATAGCTAACATCGGGCTACCCCGCATCTTTACTGCAATTAATAAATTCATATCCATTATCTCTTCATATTTTGTATCTGTTATTTGTTGTCCTAAAAATTACCAAATATTATTGAAAATTGTGGGCTACAGGTAGGCAATACTACTTTCATGGGGAAAGGTTGCTATGAACACAATAAACAAAACTTGTTCATTACATAGAAGACTAAAACAACTATTTTAAGAAAAAAGAGTCACAATATAAGCTTAATTCTATAGGCAGCATAACAAGGAAGCAATCGTACAAACATTTCAAGTACATAACTATCTCAAGTGTAATTCTCCATATGTGACCAGAACAACTAAACTGACTTCAGCAAGGTAAAGCAAGTTTAAAGTTCTATCTGAAGAGGGTGATAGATATTGTTGCAGAAAATATGAGATAATCTGATTAAACTAGTCAACATAAAACCCTATTTAAAATGGGAGGCCCAAGATTGTAGACTTCAAAGCCATCAAAAGCAATCATGACACAACGACAATCAAAGTACAATCTGGAGAACTCTCCAACATAAAAGAGGAATGTGTCCTTTAAGAGTGAGATCTGCCAAAGAGTCCTACAACATGGGAATTATAACAATGTCATCAATATTATGTATTGATATTCTATACCATGTGCGTCGAGAATGCACGCCCCAGATAGGGACTAAATGCCCACCTAACATTCCCAGCATCTGGGCCCAAACAAGAAGCCTCCCCAAGATAGCCAAGGAGACTTCCAAGTATCCCTCAAATATCCCAGATAAATGAAGTCGTCGGTGACCTCAACAGTTCAAAGCTCCAGTCAAAAGCATCTACTCCCTTTTTTTTGAAGTAGGGGATCTGTTAAATGGAAAGCAAACTTGTCATCACCTGTGCTCTATGGATGCACACACAGCCCTCAAACCTCCATCCCTGTCCCCAACAGCATTTCAAGAATGGGATAATAGCAGTTGATGACCAAGAATTTTGAAAATGGTGATATGGTTCGGAAATGCAGTATATGGGCAGCTGCAGACATGTTTGATAACTTCCGAGGCAGTCAAGGGCATCTTAGACATACCTTGGGCCTTGACCATACCAGGGAAGGCCAGACGTCCCCCATTGCAGTCATAGTTTAAATAATGTTTTAAAAGAAAAGAAATTCACCATGATATTTACTACAAGGAAGATATGAAAGAAATAAAATATGCATGTTCTGATTGCTGGTCATGGGGTTCAAATTTAGGTACAAGCGTTGCTCTAGATGAGGGTTAAATCAACATCAAACTAATAAAGCATTGGAGGATGCCAACAAGTGCCAAGAAGAAATTCTTATACTGTGTTTTCCAGAGGAATTACATTGAACAGCTCAAAATTATGTTTCGTTAAAATGATTTAGTGTGTCACAAACATACACGGAATGAGTTAAGTTCACTTTTCATCATAATTGAAACCATTTCAGACTGACATTGTATGAGCTGACCTTTATGTATTTAGTAGATATATTTAAATGATCGTCTATTTTAAATTTCATCTTCTTTCAAGGCATTTTTTATTTACTTGTATTTAGAAATTCAACTATTAAAAATCTGGGAAAAAAATGCTCCAACCCTGAAACTCAGAGAAACATTGATTTTATATCAATGTTGAACTCCACAGAAATATAACAGTGAAAGGAGATGAAAGATCTTACCACAGTAAAAGGCAATGTCCATCAACATTTATTATTAGTAAAATCTAGAATCTGACATTGCAACAGCTAGGAAATTTAATTACAAAATATGTACACAGTTCCTATTTGTGCCAACACACAAGTCCAATATTGGAAAGCCTCCCATATGACCATATAGACCAGATATGTTGCCTTAAAAGTACCACTTAGCCATTGAAGATAAAAGCAAAATGTCTCACTTCCCACATAGCACTTATCAAATTTGAATACTGAAATACTTTTTGATCGCTGTTGGAAGTCATTTTAATATCTCAGGTATTATGAATATTTTTGGCTGATGCGTGCAGCAAAAGCAAACGCAAAATGACAAGACATGCATTTTTATATTTAGTAAATCTAGTATCTTAATATCAGGTTGTATGGACACAGATACTTTTCAATGTCCCTCAACATTGATACAACCCCCCTCCCCCCCCCCACACACAGAGATATACATACATATATAAAGTTTATAAACCATCATTATTTACGAAGTTGCAGATTTGAATTTGAGGATTTTGTATGTGGATTTGGCAAAACGAAATTGATATTTGAGTTCATTTTGAGAGTGTCCATACGAAAAACATATTAAAATTCATAAACATATACATGTAACATATTTACAGCCTAAAAACATAAACCAAATTCAGAATTTAAATATATCATATTAAATTAAGTAGTACTAAATTTTAAAAATAGTATATTAAATTAGCAACACAGAAATTTAAATGTCATTATGTAATATAAAATCGAAAAGGAAAAAAGCTCAACTATTCATTGTGCCATGAATTGTTTTAGTACCTTCAGATAAGTTGCATCTACAGAAAAGGGTGCATCTAGGGTTTTTTTCTATGGGTCAGCATCACCTGTCCCTCGCCATCGCATTGCGGATTCTAATGAACAGTGGGGTGTTGATTTGGATGCAGCAAAGTCTCTTTCCCTGCAAGTGAGATCACTCATACTTGGCATGTGCAAGGAATCCCCCTCTCTGGCAAGCAAGAACGGTGCTGCCTTTAGCTTCAATAGCTCTATGATGAGCTTAACTTCAGTTTATTTAATGTGATCAAGGCTCTACAACAAACCAGTGTGTCTCAAGTACTAAAGTTCGATGATGAAATGAAAAGGAAGTGGTTGAAAACAACATTTTTGGCAGAGTGGCTTAATCAGTAGATTTGTTAAGTTTTCGCCCAATCTTGCAAATTTACACAAATGAATCTTGTTGTGAGGTTTTCACACCATCGCCCCATTGCAAATGGGGAACCCCTCTTTTTGCTTTAGCAGTAGGAGTAGTCGTCGTAGAGGGTCTTAGGTGGTTTGAGCAACTTTGTTTGTTTAGGGAGTCAAGCCTCTTAAGTGAAGGAGAAAGCTAGGGGATGATCAGACCTCAAAGTTGAAAATAAGATCACCACCAAAAGCGGTAATCAGCATGGGTTTTTGGTAAGAAATGGGCCGAAGTACCATGGGCATAAGAATTGAGATTCAAGACCACTTCTGAGGAAAATAAAGAGGCGGATGAACAAGACAGGGATCACTGATGTCAAAATCTGGGCTGAATTTATGGATTCATGAACAACACTAAGCGAGGTAATGAGATAGTCAATTTAGTGCAAACACAAGTAACAATCATGAAGCCTTTTTCTTGAAGAGGTTATCAAAGTGATGCATTAACAAAGTGATGGGCTGATTGTGCAAAACAAAGAGTGAACAGAAGGATTGGAGTAAAAAAAATTCCTGGGATTGAGGGAAGGTCAGAATCCGACCTTCCCTCATTCCAGCTGTACCTTCACCTTAAGTTTCACCCTCCCACTTGGATTTCTCCCTTGATCTCAATTGACTTCACACTTTAAAACAAAAAAACAAGGGTGTAAATCAGTTTTTTTTTTGCGTAAGGTCAAATTTTGGGTGAGGAAAAGGGAGGTCGAATCCCTCAAAATGCACACGGATCAGACCCACACTTCAAGTAACCTTCCAAACAGTAGGAAAATCAGTCTATGAGCGATCATAATGAGGGTGCAAAGTCAAGGATACTAAGGAGAAAATGAAAGTTGAAACCAAACTAAGGGCAAGTCATTCCTTGAGGAAATTGCTTGGGATTGAGATCAGGTTGGAATCTGACCTCTCCTCATTCCCATGGGATTGACGACCTTGTCTTGTTCCCATTATAGTGGACAATCAGAAGTTACACCATTTCACTTAGACAAGCCTTTCATTTCATGAACTGAAAATGAATGAATATGAGGCACGAAAGTCAACCTCCCTCGGATATAATCAGACTTAAGACAACTAGAGGCGCGGCTTTGCAAAATCAGACTTCTTTGAAAGAGTCAAGCATAATCTGGAAACGAAATTAAGCACCAAATGAAACAAATCTGAGCATGAAGGAGCAAAAAATTAGACAATTTGAAAAAGGTGAAATCGCTGCAAAATGCTGTAAGGGGATTGAGAGAAGGTCAGAATCCGACCTTCCCTCATTCTAGTGCGATTGAGAGCAGGTCAGATTCCGACCCTCTCCTATTCCCACAATCAAAACATCAAAATTTTACCCCTTTGTTTTAGACCAACTGCAGATCACTTGGGCATCAAATTATGATGATTGGAATTGGCTTTAAAAAGGCAAAACCACTGTTTTAGTCCCCCTTTTTGAGGTCTGATTTAATCTTATTTACATTTGCAAATCTGAAAGTCACCAAAGTAAAGGAAAGTGCTCTTGTTCATAAAATGCAATAAAGTGCAAAATCTGGAAGGAAAAGCTTTAAGCGATTGAGAGAAGGTCAGAATCCGACCTTCCCTCACTCCAATGGGATTGGGACAAGGTCAGATACCGACCCCTTCCCATTCCCCTTCAAAAAAAAAAAAAAAATCTTCATTTTTTGCAAGGAAAAAGAAACTCGCCCAGACCAAGAAATTTTGCCCACTCTTATTTTGGATATAATAATTAAATTGTGCAAAGTGAAATAATTTTTGAGGTAGGTCAGGTATGAGGTGGCACCTCTTGAGCTTGAATGCCTATATATAGAGGGTCAAACTTCTCCATTTAAGCACCAAAATTCAAATAAGCTGGGCGCTAAGAGGACAAGCAGTGCACACCATTACTTACAGTGATTTCCTCATCAAATTGAAGGGCAAATTTTGAAAATTCTGGGAGTTCTAATTGAGACCATCAAAACTCTATTAGGCAGAGATCAAACCAGACTTCTTGAGAGTCAAAGAACTTAAGTCCTTTTAGCCAAAGATCAAATTTTTCTTGGAAAAACTTAGAAAAAACAACCCAGAAATTTAGTAGCAGCAAGCAGTGAGTAATCTTCGGCAAAATATTGGACTTGGAGTCATTCTAATGTGTCCAATAAGTTCACATTTCGTCTAGCATCATTGTTTTGTCTTAGAGAGCTAATCTGATCTAAAAATAGTGAATTTTATTTATTTCCAAGTTTAGTTTGAGAAAGTTTACTCCATAAGGTTTCCAAAAGAATGTGAGCTCAAAACTATTTACCTTAATTGTCTTGTAGGTAAAGGAGAGGCTGGAGAGCACAGAGATGATGGCAGGGCCAAGTTCAAGACTTCAAGCGAGAAGAGGACGAAGGTTGAAGGCAAGGTTGGGTTCAAAACTTCAAATGAGAAGGGAATTCAAATCAGATTATCAAAAGAAAACCCAAATCGAGATCAAGATGGTCCAAGATGAATCAAGATTCACAAGTGGGAGAAATTTTCATCAACTTGGATTTCCTCCGGATATCCAAGTTTATTTTGAGAGATCCCACCATGTAATGAACACCTTAGAATGCCCAAAAACCAAACCCACTGCTGATAGGAATTTAGTCAAACAATTTGCGTCCAACTCCTTATTTCTCCGTTTAATGTTTTTATCCCCTTATGACTTCCGATAATGAGACATTTTTTGTTTGTTTATGTTTTGGCATAGATTTGAAAACACACAACATGAACAAGAAGGAAACTACAATAATATGCAAACTGGAAACTGACTACTGCTGGTAAAATATTATCTCAATAAGAATCAAATACATGGCAAGTTATCAACTCACGAATTACTACAGCATTATTGAATATGTTTCATTCAAATGTTTACAAAATCTGCTGCTACAGTAGCATGAATAGTACCCGTGAATAGTGCTGTGAATAGTGTCGCGCTACAGTGGCGTGAATAGTGTCGTGCTACAGTAACATGAATAGTGCTGCGCTATAGTACTGCTATAATCTGCCTTCAATCGGTTCAATATCTTCTTGAAATCATTCCCTCAA
>MU225127.1:6555531-6568027 GCA_018584345.1 Thuja plicata | reverse complement strand
AGGCACATATTGAGTAATATAATTTATTAACTCATTTGGCTCCAAAAATGACATTTTCATCAATATCATGAAATTATGACACGCAAGGTCCCTGTTTCTTGTGCCCAAGATTTAAAACTTTTCATCCTGGTTCCAACGAGCTATAACACTAAGGCGCCCAAAATATAATACCAACAATAATGGCAACCTTAGCAAATTTAATTAAATAATAATAATAATCCACCCGTCTTGCGAAAACAACTAAAGAAGCATCAGAATCAAAACATGTTTGCACTGGAGTGATCCTGATGATAAAAGATGATGAATGAACCTGACAGGGTGACTTACTACAAAAAGTCGCTCTCTCTAAGATTCTTGGAGCCCAAACCAAAAGCCAGAAATGAAAACTGAGAGAATCATTCAACTCCTCTAACTCATCTGAGCTCATCGGAACTATCCATTGATTTACTATAAATAGTAAGTTCACACCAATGACCCTCTAAACACCTCGCTAGACCATGAGGATCGCAATAATGACCTGGCACCATCAATTCAATGACCTACTAAAAATGGGGACATTACAGAGGGTGATGAGCAGTGAGTGAAGTACAGATTTATGGAGATTGAACCGATAATAGAGAAGTTTTTCGAGCATAATTTATTGAAGGTTGGTGCCTCATACTGAGTTGATGCTTCTAGTGAATTGGAGCCCACGTTTGTAAGACTGGTGTCTTATGTGAGGTTGTTGCCTACAATTTGTAAGAAATTAATAAAAGCAATATTTTGCCATGGTTTTTGCCCTTAGCGGTTTTCCACATAATTTATGTGTTCTTGCATGTGTTGTTTGCTTGATGTTTTTGAATTTATATTTGCAGATTTGAAATAAGTATTAACAAGAAATTTCTTAAGGAGATGAATGCAACTTCCATGTAGCCTTGATTTCCAAGAAAAGTCAGAGCTGGATATTTTGACCTTTCAGACCAATTTCCTTGCAAAAGAATATGTTCCAGGAACAAGAGTTTCATTGCAGTAAGAAAAATCGTAAATAGAATTGTTGTTGCCAATAAATTCATTGACTCAAACCAGTTTCAGGATCAAAGCAGTATCTTAATCAAATTGAATATGAGCAAGGCCAATATAAGAGTACGCTAGAAGTTCTTATTGAAAGCATTTGAAAATTCTGGATAAAGAGCTGATTGGAGTGGAATGCATCAGCAGCCCTAACTTTCAATCATTATTAATAGTGAAATGGTTGGCTTCCTTTTTGTTGCTCTAAAACTCTTCAGCAAAGGAGACCCCCTATCTCCATACCTTCTCTTAGTGATTGCTGATAAGTTTGGTAGGTGGTGGCTGGCCGAGATTCAGCGAGCAATTGCTGCAAAAAATTTCATCGGCCTTTAGCATCTCCAGATCGTAGACACTATGTGCCTTGCTGGGATTGCATCCTTATTTGAAGCAAGGGGGTTCAATACATATTTGAGCTCATATAAGGGGCACTAGAACAGAAAGTGAACCCAATTTTTTTTTTCAATACTAATAAGTAGCAGATGAATTCAAAAGAAGATTTGCAAGGAATTGAATATCAAAAAAGGTCATCTACCATGCTATCTTGGTGTATCCCACTTTTTGCAGTAAGAAATAACATACGACAATGGAAAACCATGATGAGCAAAGCTTTGAAGAAGCTTCAAAAATGGAAAACCAAATGGTTTTCCTTTGCAAGGGAGGATTCAGCTGTGGAAACCTTGCCTACTACAATTAATCCCATATACATGATGTCTATATGTTAATGTGATGAACCAAAATAGCAGAGAAACAAAAGATTCTTAACACAAAACATGCAATAATAGATGACACAAAAAAAAACTAATATTTATCCTGGGAAAACCCTCCAACTTGAGGGGAAAAACCCAGCCACACAAGAAATGATGCTTTATTGATAAAATAATAGAGATCTATGTACAATGATTCAAATTGAACCAGCAATCCATCTACTACACACAGAACCAGCAATATAATGCATGTCTAACACCCAACCAATGCACAAGAAAAAGAAATATATAGAAGACTTGACTCTTCATCTTCGAAATTGAAGACTCTTTACATTCCATGCACAAGTCTCTTCATTTCAAATGGACGTCTCTTCACATCTCCATGCAAGTCTTTTCAATTTCCAAATGCAAGACCCTTCGCATTTTTTGGACAAGTGATTCGCCTTCTGGAGAAAGATAACTACCGACGCTATATAACATCAACACTCCCTCTTAGCTAGGGAGGTATCTTTCCAAATTCTCATGTCATGGATTCTCTCAATATGACCCTCACAATGGCTACACCCATATTGAGAAAACCAAAAACTTTATCACAGATTCTCTCAATATGATATCGTCATCTCAACATGACGTTCACCATGTCTACTCCCAGAGGGTGAATAACACAAGAGCTAAGTCATGGAGTCTCTCACATGACATCCACCATAGCTACTCCCAGAGGGTGGATCCACCATAGCTACTCCCAGAGTGTGGAACAAGGGTTTTCACCTCAAACTTCTTTCGCAAAGAAGAATACATTAACAAGGGATTGCACGTCAAACTTCTCCCTCACGGAGAAGAACTCATTAACAAGGGATTGCACCTCAAACTTCTCCCTCTTAGAGAAGAACTCATTAACAAGGGATTGCACCTCGAACTTCTCTCTCTCAGAGAAGAACTCATTAATAATGGATTAAAATATCATCTGAATGTTGAGACTCCCTCTGAATAGGTGTTGCATTCTCATGGCTTTGATTATCACAATACCAGGATATTGGCTCCAATGTTTGTCCAACAATAAGCTTTTGCAGTCACACTGCTACACAAGCTTCTTGATCCTCTACAAAGGACTTGGCATTCTACATCTACCACTCCATCTCAATCTGAATCTGATTTCTACAGCTGAATAGTCTCCCTCTAAATGTCATTTCTTCCTCTTCGAAGAAACTAATTGCAATGACAATCTGAATAGGTTCTTTCTCTTTAATGAAGTCATGTGTCATCAATTCAGACCCATGGCTGCAAGCAACGTTCCCATGTTCATTTCTATAGCCTGCATGACTTTGCATGTAATCTCTCATCATCATGTTGCTTCTCGATCCATCCAGGAAGCATTTTTAGCGAGATTAGCAATAGTTCATAGAATCAAACTATTCATAAAGAGAAAATATACAGATCAATACTAAAAGCATACATGATTCACTATTCTTAATATTATATCATGAATTAACAACATAAAATTCATGATCAATATTCAAATACTTATCTCTTTATTGCCTAAATTTCCTCACAATCCACCAATAGATCTTTCGCCATCACATAGTTATAGAGAATGAAAAATTTGAACACCAGTACATCTACTATCCTCATAGACATGAATGCCATACATGTAAGCATAGACGAACATGATAGCATCCTCGCTGTCTAGGTAAGAAGCTTCATCAAAGATTCTACCCTCCAAGGCTCTTCAACTACACGTTCTCATATGAATCCCTCATTTTGAACAGCATATTCGACTCCCATTAGACATTACGATTCTTCTAGAACCCAATTGTTCTATTTTGGTTCGGATCGTTTCCATAGACCCACTCTGATACCATGTTAATGTTATGAACCTAAATAGCAGAGAAACAAAAGATTCTTAACACAAAACATCCAAGAATAGATTACACAAAAAAACACTAATATTTATCCTGGGAAAACCCTCCGACTTGAGTGGAAAAACCCAGTCACGCAAGAAATGATGCTTTATTGATAAAAGAATAGAGATCTATGTACAGTGTTTCAAACTGAACCGGCAATCCATCTACTACACACAGAACCAGCAATATAATGTGTGTCTAACACCCAACGAATGCACAAGACAAAGAAATATATAGAAGACTTGACTCTTCATCTTCGAAACAGAAGACTCTTTACATTCCAAGCACAAGTCTCTTCTTTTCAAATGGATGTCTCTTCACATCTCCATGCAAGTGTTTTCAATTTCCAAATGCAAGACCCTTCGCATTTCTTGGACAAGTGATTCGCCTTCAAGAGAAAGATAACTCCCGACACTATATAACATCAACACTATATTCACAATGGCAGCCATGGTGGAAGAGACATTGAGATCTAATCAATCCAAGTTTCTGTGGGATGGCTGATTAAAATTGGAAAAAGCTACTACTAAAGACGGATAGCAGTACTGTTCCAAGGGATTGGAAAGGGCATGGAGTAAGGATCAACAAATGGATTAATCTTTGCTCTTTGGGAAAAACTCGTTTGGGGATTAGATGTGGAAAAACAATTCCCTACAAGCATAACTCTTCAATATACATATCTGGATAGCTTACAAACAAGTTGAATATTCACTACTTCAAATCATGTGAAAGGATCACATATTGATGCAGTCAAGCTCGGAGGATCCAATGAAGGATTGTTCAAACTTGCGGCCAACAACCATAACAGCGGAAACAACAAATCACACAGAATTATAATCAACATTCAGCTTTATATTATCACAGAGAAACAATTACATTCAACATGTCGGGCTGTAAGGCCTTCCCGATTATGGCCAATTACAAAGAATAACTCTAAGATCTACCAAAGATCTTCTGCGAGCATCAGGTCATTTACCTTTTGCCAACACAAACAACTCTTTACCCAACTTCTCCGATCCAACACTCAGATCCCCTCCCAAATCTGATGCCCAAAGTTAAGAACAGAACACAACTTAAATACAAGAGGCAACCAACAGGTCGGCCTATAAGATCCACAAAATCTAACATTGGAGAAGCCAACGACCCAGATTTAGGTCCACACAATCCCCAATGAGAGATCCAAATTAAATGTCGCGACCCAAATTAAATACACAAGGTCGGCCAACAAGTCGGCCAACAGATCCAACCAAAGAACCCAGTCGGTGAGCAAGAACACCGAAAGACAGACCACTCGGTGAGCAACAGAACCGAGCCACAAGAAACCAGTCGGTGAAGCCACCGAGCCAACCAAACCCCACTCGGTGAAACAACCAAGCAGAAAGCACAAATCACCGAGTCACCAACAGTAACCGAGTAACCAGAAGTGACCGAGTACCGAGCAACAGCATCGAGCAGAACACCACCGAGCTTAGTCACCGAGTCGACCAACCACCGATCAACAGGGAACCGAGCAACCGAGGACTCCTCTAAGCTACCAAACTCCAAAAACAAACATATTTTTGTTTGATACAGGATTGCCAAGAATCCTAGGATGCTCCTACATCACATATATAGAACTTTGTAACCAAATCTCTTTGTCTACTATGAAATAGTAATTCAGATGGTCAGAGGGAAATGGAATAAAATAATTTTTTGGTCTGAAGCCTAGGTAAGCCAACATCCTCTTCAAAAAGAGTCAGTCTAAAGTTTGAATGATCCGAAATTGTGGTGCAGAGAACACATTGGGAAAAAGGTGAAAGATTACTTCAGTGACAACAAATTGGGATGCAAAATCTCAAATGTTACTCCAAATTTGAGCAATATTGTCAAGGAGTCATAAAGGATTTTAAGACCATATCATTTTTCACAAAAAGAAAATCTTGTAATATGGATGAGATCAAAATCAGGAAATCCTTTATCAGTGTTTCAAAGAAAGGAATTGATATTATAGTCATGAAAGCTTGCCTAAAGATGTGATTATGAATGGACATCCTACAGAAGTGTTTTCATGTCAAACAATTTGGAATAAACTCTGGATTGAAAAAAGCCAATGGTCCTCTGGCCTGCTACTTGGAATAAAATATTGACCCAAGATAATCTCAAGACGAGAGTTCCCAGGAATTTGTTGTTGCATTTTATACAAGAAAAATGAGAGACACAAAGACCACCTGCTCATCTTGTCAATTATCTTGGCAATTATGGTCATATTTCATCTCAAAGCTTGATAATATGCTTTTTACATTAGGTTACATAGAGCTTTCCCTTTACTCCTTAAATCTATGCTTCTTTCTTGACAATTTTCCTTTACATCTCCCACTCTCCAAAAATGCAAGTGCCTTCCAGCCATCGTGTGTTGGAAATTCTGGCTTGAAAGAAATAGGTATACGAGAGAGAATAGAACACCACATGCTCTAATTGGTAAAATTAGAAGAGGTGTATGGAAGCTAATGGAGATTTTCCATAAAAAGACAGGGAGAATTGTTCCTACTGAAGCCAAGATAGCAAGAAATCGGTGGTCTACTTTATAAAGCATCACAGTTAATGAAGATGGCAACATTAGTAAAAAGAAACCTAAGGTGTTGTGGTCTCCTCCAACCAAAAGAACAATAATCTGAATTTTGATGGGGCTGCAAAAGGTAATCTGTGATGGGCTAGGGTAGGTGCCTCACTGTGTGGTAAACATGGAAGTGGATTTAACTTTCTCCAAAAATGATCCCCTTGTGACACAAAGCTCCTCCTCAAATCAACACAGTTCAAATAAACTAGCATCCATGGGCAGGGAACGTTGATGGATCAGTCTTGGAAAAAGTAAGGATAAAGTTAAGGACAACTGAGAAAGCATCATGTTGTTAATGGTGCTGTCAGGAGGAGCTCTGATGAGAGCATGCAGCAATCGAACTGGCAAAATGTAGGAATAATGGGCATGTTAACTGTAATTGTATATAAAATATGATCCAGGAGTGTTTTGTAAATACATTCTTGATTTTTATTTCAGAAAACTGAGATTCATTTCTGATGTTAAAAGTAAAAAATAAAATTGGAACATTAAAATTTTAAAACATAAAAGCTGAAGTTCAAATGTGGCATGTGTGAAAATTGGTACATGAGTGCACACTTCTGACTGCTGGAAACAGACAATGATAAGCATGCACATGACAACAGATAGGGGGACAATAAGAAGAATACAGGACAAAAATTAAAAAAAAAGAATGTTATCCTTACCTCTGTTATACCTCTGCTGACACTGCTATATGCCACTTGTGATTAACACTTCAAAGTTAGAATTTTATTTTTGTAAATTTACTTTGACACAACACAAGATGACAAGGATAGATATCCAGGAGACCAAAAACATTGGAATCATTTTGGGTTCATGAGGGTATGGTGCCCAAGACATATCCAGGCAATCCTATATCCACACCTGTATCTGGTACAATGATCTGGAAAAAGGAAAGTGGAGGCGGATATCCTACAACACTGCCTAATATAAATGGAATTTTATTTTGTATCTTTTATATTTTCCTTTAGCACATAATATATATATACCTTCTATATATTTTAATACATGCCACTACTTGGTTGTGTTATATCTAAAGTTCAATTTAAAAAGCGTCCATAGATGTCTAAATTCAATAACCAAAGTGGGCATGTAACTTAAATACAGTGAACCTAGGAGTCATTAAGATATAAATCGGTAAATTCAAATAACTATGTTAAATTGCTTCAAAGTTTTTTTATCAATACTAACCACAATTACTCTTATCAGATCCCTTGAACACTCTAACTTTGTAACACTTACCATTCTAGGAGGGCATGATGGGTACGAGCGAGAATATTTCAATCATATTCTAGACAAACACAGATTTTTGAGCAAACGACCCTGAAAAAATGAACTAAAGCCATGAGACCAAATAATAACTAGCATTGCACTCAAACATTGTGCTTGTAGTAAGGTCGAGTATTTCCACTCAAAGCTAATGTAATGTCCCCTTTTCTGCAGTAGTGCATTTTATGCCTGATTAGCCTATCTAGCCATCCGGATAGTCTAATGGCCGCTTTACAGAGGATGCAGTCAGTCACATGGTTACATGGGCATTTATTTAATATCTGAGTTCAGTCTCTATAGTTGGACTACTTTATTTCATAAAGTAATATTATAAAGTCACTTTAATGTTATAACTTTATGTTTCTTTATTTTTATAAAGTGACTTAAGTGACTAAAAGACAAAAGTGCTTTTATCCCACATTGCTTAGTTTGGTGTAATGGCTCTCATTTTGAGGTTATAAAAGCAAGTGGGCTTTCTTGGGAATATGGGAATGAAATATTATAAACAAAAGGAATTAAATTCTGGTTGCGATTGTGACTGGTTATCTCTTTCTCGAGGACGCAAACCCTTGAAGAAAGCTTGAAAGGTTGGATGTAGCCCCAACATTTCAACAAGGTGGAATCACTTCAGATTTCACAAGGAACTCAAAGCAAGTGATGAATTCACTATGGCATTCTGAACATTAAATGCAACAAGTGGGAAGATAAGTATTTCCAAATTCATATTTACATCAAGGAACTAAATACTGTGAATTACGGTGGCTGTAGAAATCGTTCCAAATCATATGCACAGGAAATATAAGTATGGATTAACGTCTTCAGCTGGAATACTCGACATTAGTCATGAATGTCCTTTTCTTCATATCGGTTTGAAACAGGAGTATTTAACGGAATGTGGTAATATCCTTCCAGCTACGAAGGGACGTGTTTGGGGAGACAGCAGAGATTGTGTGTTGTTCCTACGCATTAGCTGTGGGTGTTACGGTGGCCAGCACCTTCACCAAATTCATTACGGGCCACGTCGGGGGGCCAAGTACAGGAAGCGCAGGTGTCTTTCACTGCGTAGCAGACAGGGAAGACGTTAAGGGATACATCGAAAAGAGCAGGTCACGCGTCTGTACGTGGTGAACGTTGTAATAGCTAGCCACGGTGTGGGGAAGCTTTGATCATACAGGGGAATTGGCTGTGAGTTGAAGACTGGTGCGGGAAGTGGAAGATAGAAGCTGCAGTCAAGCACGCACAGGCATAATCAGTGGTCATACCGACCATTGGCAGATATGTTCGCAACACAACAGTGAAGTGTCCTCCTTTGTGAACTGTGCCAAGACCACACACATTGCTAAGAGAATATCATCTAGGAAATTAGAAAAGAAATCTAGCAAGGATCATTACAGTGGTATCAAAGCCATTGATCTTGCCATCCTAGTGAGATCATCATTTTCAATTTTCAGTTGATTACAGCAGTAGCCATACTAGCTAGATATGCATAGCAGGCACAGGATACCTGAGTTTAGACATAACAGGGTTGAGCAAGAACAGACAGATTCTTCCATACAAGTTGACATCGAGACCAGTCATACAGAAAACGAGGAGTTTGTTTTTGGAACAAACTATTCCAGGTGGGAACATGGCTGATGAGGCAAATACAGAGGCCAAGGAGACAATGAGGCAGATACGTGTTGGGCAGGACCATATTGCTGATGTGTTACAACAGCTTACAGGGGTTATCCAGCAGTTGTCAGTTACAGCCAGGAGGCCCCCTAGCCAGCGCAATGGTGGTAGCAGTAGAGCAGGATCTCCTAGAGCTACTAGAGCTCCCACACGTACTACAGACAGACCCCTCACGCCTACATTCGCGAAGAATGTTGCAGAGGAGGTGGCACAATCGGATACAACAGGCATTCTTCCAGAGAATGTTATGACTATGCACGATGAGTGGGACATATTACCCGTCCATGTCAAAGCTGATTTGACCTTTGTTCAGTATATGGCACAAAAGAGAGAGTTTGGCAGGGCCCGGCAGGATAGGAGACCCAGGAATCCGAACCGGGATTTGACACATGCCATGAACAAGTTGACTCTTCCTACGTTCGATGGCAGCGGTAGGACTTCTGCTAGAGCTTCGATCCACAAGCTCGATACCTTCTTGACCCTCAAGCCTGTGTAAGAGAGGCAATTAAATTTGTCACTATGCATCTAGAGGGGGCCGCGTATGATTGGTGGCATCATGGCCTTGTCACCCAGGATCACGAACTAATTGCTTCCTATGAGATCTTCAGCACGAGATTGATCACTGGTTTTGACAGGAAAGACATAGAGGTATATTACAGGGAGCTAGCTCAGCTTAAACAGGGTGGATCTTTGGAACATTACATTGATGAGTTTCAGAGGATCTCCATCATGGTTCCAGATATGACAGAAAAAAGAAAGGTAATGCTATTCATTGAGGGCTTGTATGATAAATATGGAGGGCTGGTTAGAGTTCTCAAACCAGACAGCTTGGATGATGCTATTAAGTTAGCTCACGATTTGGATTCACCATCCTCCATTTTACAGCCAACTAAGAAACCCTTCAAGGGGTCCTCTTCATTCCAGAAAGGTAAAATTCAGAATAAGAGTGCACCTCCTAGGCTGGATTTTGAAACTAGAAATGAGTTGAGGAGAAAGTTATGCTTTACTTGCAGGGAGCCTTGGACTCCAGATCACAGGTGCCTTGGGAAAGGCAAACTTCACTATATTGAGGTAGCTTCTGAGGATGAGTATGAGCAAGGTCAGGGCAGTGATGAGGCGGAAAGCAATGAGGAGACTCAGGTAGAGCCAGCATCAGAAGGGAAGAAGAAGAAAGGCCCCCACGAGAAGCCCCCGGATACCTTAGCATCCCTTTCAGGGATTCCTACATGTCACCCCTTTCGTTTGAAAGGAGTAGTTAGAGGGCAGAGGATTGTATGCCTTTTAGATACAGGTGCTATGCACAACTTTATCAGCACAGGTATGGTCTCCAGGAGAAGGCTATAAGTAGATGACATTCCAGAGTTTGAGGTCAAGGTAGCAGGAGAGGATTTATTGAGTTGTACAAGGAAGATCTTTGGTCTCCCAATACACTTTGGAGATTACCTTCTAGAGGCAGATTTTTATGTCATTGACTTGGATAGTCTGGATGCGATATTGGGTATGCAGTGGTTGCAGACCCTAGGCAGGTACACCATTGATCACACGCTGAAACAATTAGAGTTTATACAGGGTGATCAGTAGGTGATTCTTAAGGCCATGCCAGATGGCAGAACTAGATTAGTATCCACTCACAGGATGGAGGCCATCATGAGAGATAGCGACATGGAGTGGGCAGCCCAGTGCTTCATATCCACAAAACCCACACCGGACTCAGGGCAGCAGGTTCACCTTGATATTCAGCAGGTGCTTGGTAGGCACAAATGGGTTTTCGAGGACATTTTGCAGGGCCTACCTCCAGATAGGGGATTTGAGCATATTATAGAGATGGAGGAGGGCGCTAAGCCCGTTATCACTACACCTTATCATCATCCGAGGCACTATAAGGAAGAGATAGAAAAGACGATAAAGGAGCTCCTCAATATGGGACACATTAGGCCTAGTTGTAGTCCCTTCGCTTCTTCAGTGGTATTAGTGAAGAAGGATGGTACTCTTCGCATGTGTATTGATAACCGTGCACTGAATAAGAGGACCATTAAGAATAGGTACCCTATTCCCTGGATTGATGAGTTGCTAGACGAGCTACACTGGGCAGTCTATTTTTAGAAGATTGATCTTCGATCAGGGTACCATCAGATATGTGTTTGTGAAGAGGATGTTCATAAGACTGCATTCAGATGTCACTATGGGCACTACGAGTTTCTAGTGATGCCATTTGGGCTCACTAATGCACCTGCCACCTTTCAGTCTTGTATGAATCATTTGTATAAGAAACAGCTACGCAAGAGTGTTCTGGTATTTTTTGATGATATTCTGGTTTTCAGCAGAACTTGGGAGGAGCATTTGAGACACCTAGATGAGGTTCTCAGCATCATGGAGAGTCGGTCTCTATTTGCGAAAGAATCCAAGTGTGAATTTGGGTTGACAGAGATCCTCTATTTGGGTCATGTGATAGGGGCAGATGGAGTCAAGGTCCATCAGGAGAAAATACAGGCAATCCAAGATTGGCCACCACCTCGGAATGTATCAGACTTGAGAGGTTTCCTGGGGTTATGTTCTTACAACAAGAGGTTTGTTAAGGGATTCTCTCAGACAGCATCACCCCTCACCGATCTTACTAGGAAAAAGGCTTTCAGGTGGACAAATGAGTCAGAGGTAGTCTTCGATAGACTCAAGAATGTCATGAGCTCATGGCTGGTTTTAGCACTACCGGATTTCTCTTGTCTGTTCCTTTTAGAGTGTGATGCCTCAGGTAGCGGAATTGGTGCAGTATTGATGCAGGACAGGCATCCCATTGCTTTCGAGAGTAGAAAACTCAAGGATAACGAGAGGCTTTACTCCACCTATGATAAGGAGATGCTTGCCATCATGCACACCCTAGCTAAATTCAGGCAGTATCTAGTGGGTGGCAAGTTTACAGTCAAAACGGACCTCAACAATTTGTAGTACTTCCTGGAACAGAAAGAACTGAATGAGAGACAACAGAAATGGGTTAGTAAGATCCAAGCTTATGATTTTGACATTGATTATGTCAAGGGTAAGAATAACATTGTGGCTGATGCACTCTCCAAGGGAACTTCAGAGGCAGCTTGTTGTGTTCTATCCGAGATTTCCGCAGATTGGAAATCCCACTTGCTGGTTGAGTATTCTAAAAATACTCAAGCATGTCAGATATTGGATGGGCAGCTTTCCGATAACAGGTACAGGGTTGCGGATGATATCATATTCTATAAGGGCAGAATTTACCTAGTGCCAGATTCGAAGCTTAAAGCTAAGATATTGAGAGTTGTTCATGATGCACCTACAGCGGG
>MU225127.1:6542057-6555481 GCA_018584345.1 Thuja plicata | reverse complement strand
TTGCGGATGATATCATATTCTATAAGGGCAGAATTTACCTAGTGCCAGATTCGAAGCTTAAAGCTAAGATATTGAGAGTTGTTCATGATGCACCTACAGCGGGACATCCGGGGTTTTTTAAAACCTAAAGACAGGTTAGAGAGAGGTTCTCTTGGAAGGGCCTCAAGGACGATGTCCTCCAGTATGTCAAAGAGTGCCAGACTTGTCAGCAGAACAAGTCAAAGCACACTCATCCAACGGGTTTGTTGCAGCCCCTTCCTATTCCGGCTCAAAAATGGGAGGGTATTTCTATGGACTTCATCACTGGGTTGGCGAAAGTGCAAAGTAAGGACAATATTTTTGTGGTGGTCAACAGACTCACCAAGTTTGCTCATTTCTTTGCCATTGCAGCAGACTGAACAGCTTCGCAGGTAGCAGAATTATTCCTTCGTGAGGTTTTCAGACTGCATGGACTCCCTAAGACCATTGTGAGCGACAAGGACAGCAAGTTCCTTAGCACCTTCTGGTTTAGCACCTTCTGGCAGGAACCTTTCAGGTTGGCAGGTACAGAGCTGACTCCTAGTACCAGTTACCACCCACAGACAGATGGGCAGACAGAGATTGTGAGTAAATGGGTGGAAGGCTACCTCAGAAACTATGTAGCGGGGCAGCAAAGAGCATGGGTCCGTTGGCTATACTTGGGGGAGTTTTGTTATAACTCCACTTATCATATGACCATAGGCATGTCGCCATTCAGGGCACTCTATGGCAGCGAGCCACTATCCTTTATAGATTTCGCTTTACAGGACAGCAGGGCTCCAATAGCTAGTGACTGGTTACGAGATCAACAGGACATTCTCCGTTCCCTCAGGGAGAATATTCAGAGGACACAGAATCAGTAGAAGATGTACGCTGATCGTCACAAGGTAATGAGAAATTTTGAGACAGGGGACATGGTTTACCTCCGCCTAAAGCCTTACCGGCAATGCTCGCTGAAGAAGAGTGGATCAGAGAAGCTCAGGCCTAGATTTTATGGCCCTTATCGCATCTCGAGGAGAGTTGGCGAGGTGGCCTATGAGTTGGAGCTTCCAGGAGATAGCAGGATTCACAACCTCTTCCACGTTTCTTACCTCAAGAAGGCAATTGGACAGCAGGTAGTAGCTTCGGGTAGTTTACCTCCATTGGATGAGGAGGGTAAACTGGCTTTGGTTCCAGCGGAGGTTATTGAGATCAGGGAAAGAAAACTGCGGAACAGGGTTGTTCATAAGTATTTGATCAGATGGAAAGACTTGTCGTATGAGGATGCCACTTGGGAGGGTGAGTCTACCCTGCAGCACCCAGCTTTGAGATTGCTTGAGGGCAAGCAATCCCGAGAAGGGAGAACTGTAATGTCCCCTTTTCTGCAGTAGTGCATTTCATGCCTGATTAGCCTATCTAGCCATCCGGATAGTCTAATGGCCGCTTTACAGAGGATGTCAGTCAGTCACATGGTTACATGGGCATTTATTTAATATCTAAGTTCAATCTCTATAGTTGGAATACTTTATTTCATAAAGTAATATTATAAAGTCACTTTAATGTTATAACTTTATGTTACTTTATTTTTATAAAGTGACTTAAGTGACTACAAGACAAAAGTGCTTTTATCCCACATTGCTTAGTTTGGTGTAATGGCTCTCATTTTGAGCTTATAAAAGCAAGTGGGCTTTCTTGGGAATATGGGAATGAAATATTATTAAAAAAAGGAATTAAATTTTGGTTGCGATTGTGACTGGTTATCTCTTTCTCGAGGACGCAAACCCTTGAAGAGAGCTTAAAAGGTTGGACGTAGCCCCAGCATTTCAACAAGGTGGAATCACTTCAGATTTCACAAGGAACTCAAAGCAAGTGATGAATTAACTATGGCATTCTGAACATTAAATGCAGCAAGTGGGAAGATAAGTATTCTCCAAATTCATATTTACATCAAGGAACTAAATACTGTGAATTACGGTGGCTGTAGAATTCGTTCCAAATCATATGCACAGGAAATAGAAGTATGGATTAACGTCTTCAGCTGGAATACTCGACATTAGTCATGAATGTCCTTCTCTTCATATCGGTCTGAAACAGGAGCATTTAACGGACTGTGGTAATATCCTTCCAGCTACGAAGGGACGTGTTTGGGGAGACAGCACAGATTGTGTGTTGTTCCTACGCATTAGCTGTGGGTGTTACGGTGGCCGGCACCTTCACCAAATTTATTACAGGCCACGTCGGGTGCCAAGTACAGGAAGCGCAGGTGTCTTTCATGGTGTAGAATTCGTTCCAAATCATATGCACAGGAAATAGAAGTATGGATTAACATCTTCAGCTGGAATACTCGACATTAGTCATGAATGTCCTTCTCTTCATATCAGTCTGAAACAGGAGCATTTAATGGACTGTGGTAATATCCTTCCAGCTACGAAGGGACGAGTTTGGGGAGACAGCAGAGATTGTGTGTTGTTCCTACGCATTAGCTGTGGGTGTTACGGTGGCCAGCACCTTCACCAAATTGATTATGGGCCACGTCGGGTGCCAAGTACAAGAAGCGCAGGTGTCTTTCACTGCGTAGCAGACAGGGAAGCCGTGAAGGGATACATCGGAAAGAGCAGGTCACGCATCTGTACGTGGTGAACGCTGTAACAGCCAGCCACGGTGTGGGGAAGCTTGGAGCATACAGGGGGACTGGCCGTGAGTTGAAGACTGGTGCAGGGAGTGGAAGATAGAAGCCACAGTCAAGCACGCACAGGCATAATCAGTAGTCGGGCCAACCATTGGCGGATATGTTCGCAACACAACAGTGAAGCGTCCACCTTTGTGAACTGTGCCAAGACCGCACACATTGCTAAGAGAATATCATCTAGGAAATTGGAAAAGAAATCTAGCAAGGATCATTACAGCTAACATATAAGCAATAAAACATTTTCATTTCTAGACATTATGATTTTGATGGCAAAACATATTTAAATTACTTGGTGTTTATGCTCATGCACCTGCAGCAATGCCCACTTACTCACCTGGACTACAGTATTAGTGCAAAATATGAGCATAAACATATCCATTTAATATTTTCATTTAAACATTTAAGGAGGAGCAAAAAACCTGTCCAATGAGACCGGCTGGGATCCTGGAAAATGAGAATTTCCTTGGGTTTGCTGAAATGCAAAGACCAAACTCCCTCGTCAGCATTCCTTAGCATTCTACAAAAATTATTTATACTAGAAGCTTGAAATTAACATTGTATTATTGCCTGCAAATGATACAGTTCACAAGGTGATGGCCAGACATTAATATGTATTTGTACAATATCTGAAATTAGTGTAGTTAGGAACAGCATCTACAGTATTTTGTACTCACTATTCCCAGTGCTTGGCAACAGAGCTTCTGCAGATCCAGTTGCTGCCCAAAACAAATTTCATCGCCTAGAACATCGTCATTTGTCATGACTCCATTTTCAACCTCAACATCCTGACAGAAAAAAGAAATATATCATAAACCAAGTCCACATTGAGATGAATAACCATCACAACAATCAATAGAAATGGCACTTAAAACACCATGAAATAATTTCTTAATGTGTGGTAAAGCAAGCAATGTAAACAACAATATATAGGATATTATTATTGAAAAGAAAAGCAAACTATATAGTAGAACCTAACACCTATTGTGCTGTTGAAACACAACACTTAAAAAATGATGCATTTTTCCATGGAACTAATGACATTGTCCATGATTTTATAGTCCTTGACCAACAATGTTGTCATTTAGGAACTTAATGCTGTCTTATATAATGTGAGAGGATATTGCAGCTATACATTTCTTTTGCCTTTTTATCAGCAAGAAGGGCTTCGGTGAGGGAGTTTTCATTTGTAATGGAAATTAGGAGGTGGTTGCTCATGTAGCATTGTGGAGGGAGGCCGAGTGCTTAGATTGGTGGGAACCACTTGGTTTTTTGGGGGCGAAAGGAGGAGCAGCATTTCCATGCAGAATGTAGATATAGAGTGGAACAGGCATTATGGAAACACTTTGAGGACTGATTCAGACATTATTGTGGCCTATGGTAGTTGAGGTTCCCAATTCTCTAGGGAATATTACCTTCCAATGAAGATTTCCTGCACATAAAGGCGGTTTTGCAAGGGAGAGAAAAGAAGCCACGTTAGTTGACTTGAGCATTTGATTTAATTGAAGGAACTGGGCTAATCAGAAACCTGACTAGCAGTGTGAAAAAAGTAACAATTATTGGTTGGGATTTGTTGAAAAAAAGTGGGCTTGAGAATCATTTCATGATTCATCATCCTCCATTTGTAGTCATCTTGGAGAGCTAAGCATCCTAGTCAACTTGAATCCATTTATGGATGGAGGAGTTCAGCATTACATGCCTTCTTTGATGTTTCTTCTTCCTTTCTATTTTACTTCCTTTATGCGCTGCATGGCACATGATACCTGGCCATGGCTGTCCTGCAAGGATCTCTTCAAGGTCCCCCAGGACACTCTAGAAAAATTAGTTGACTGGCATCAAGAGGACATGTCATATCATGTCGTCAAATTTTGGGATATAAGTGTTGATCTATCTCATAGACAAGATGATCCTATGGAAAAATCCAAGAGCAACAAGGTGAAACAATTGTCTTCTATGAAGCATAAAATCCCAAGGTAGTTTTCAATCCCGCTACTATCACAGAAGACATTGATTTTATAATTTTACTATTTGCAAACTCATGAGCATATGGATGAGCCTACAACTTCTAGAGAATTGGATACCCCATGGCTGAATTGTCCAAGGTGACATGGATCTCACCCTTATTGCAGAATCAGTGGCAGGCTCTTGTCTCTCATTGCAGAACATTCTGAAGAAGGGGGCAGCCTTCTTTATTTTTTTTCTGGATGGTTAGCACAATGACCATTAAGGGAGGGTATTAGGATAACAGAATGCTTCTTTAATGGTCATCTAGTAGTCTTTAGTTTGTTTAGGAAAGTTTCCTTTTCTTTCTTTTGTTAACGTTTGTTTCTTCTAGAAGCAACTTCTTTGTAAATCTATATAAGGGACTTTCATTACTCCATTTAATACAGCTTTGATTTACGGTAACAACCCTAACAGCTAACAGTTAATATTAATTTCTCATGATGCCTCTGGCCTTGCTAGGATTTTGACAGAGACACCTACATCTATGACCAAAGTTCTATGTTTATAAAACTCTGGCTAGCATCTACATTTCATTACCATGGGAGCTTCCTTCTAGTGTCAGTGTTTAGATCACCAAAAAGAAATAAATCTCTACTTAAGCTCAAACATGTGTGAATATGGAGTGAAAGAGGAGGGTAATAGAAATAAATATAAAATTCCATAGGGTAATCCTATGACAAAATCCAGCCCCATTAATTGAGATCTTTCGAAGGAGCTATTATCACAGAAAAGCATTTGGAGGTTCTTTATTATCTCAAGTTCCTCATGAATTTCACCAAGGATGGCTTAGCCGAGCAAGAAGAGACACTAGCTACCACGAAGAAGGAGATGGATGAGGCTGAAAGAAAGATTCGACACACCCCTTCTCCTTCTTTAGAAGAAGTTAACAGTGTTAGCCAAGTTTCTTGATTTGGCTAGAAGGACGAAAGACAAAGGAAAGACTATCTTAGAAGATCATTTGATGTAAGCCCATGTGGCTATTTGCTTTCAAGATTGGGTTTGGGTAAGTGTCAGATTCTGATTGGCTAGCCACTTGGCACCATTTCATTTGTTGTCATCTTTGTAATTTTTCTATTGGTCTATGGAATGAGGTGTCCTCTTCTCATTGATCGATAGGGTGGAAACCTTATCTGGATTTATGGGATTTAATCTGGGCCACAGATTTGGGTTTAATCTTGGCCGTTCATTGTACTTGAGCCTCCTATATAAGGCCATTTGCTCTCATTTGTAAAGAGGGTTGGAGAAAATTGTTGCTAATATAATGACAAAATTGCTCTACTTGTCATTGTTGTGTTTTGCATGGTGATAAAGTTTGATCAACTCTGTATTGCATGGTGCTCTTCTTCCATAATTAAAATAGGATTTTCATTTCAAGTTGTTAAAGTAAGAGTAGACATAGATTGTAGATTGTATGCAAGTATTGGTGGATGTTTGATTGGATTGACTCAAGTATACTAGGTCACTAGCCTCCTTGCTGATTGTGTGGAAGCCTTGTGTGGTAAGCTAGTCATTTGCACTTAAGTTCAATTGGCATTGCATCCTTAGCTTGTACTTCCAAGTTGGATTAAGGAAAAGGTGTCGATTTGAAAACCATTTGAGATCCTTTGAAGCTTTGCACTGAGTAAAGTCGAGGTCGCTGACAAGGCTTCATTTAGTAGAGTCCTAGTCCATCCGCTAATCCTTCCATTCATAGTTAGAAGTAGTAGAAGTAATTTTATAAAGTCAAAAGTGGAGGTAAAGTCAAAAGAAGTATTTGAGTATACATTGCAAAGCTAGGTGTGACTACTGATTGAGAAAATAGCGTAAGTCCCCTTAAGTGATTAACCAGCGAATCACATCATTTCAACTGAGCTAGATATGCACAAGTTATAAGAACCTTGGAGTCATTCTGTGATCTCGAATCGCAAAGCTTAGCATGGGAGATGACTTTGTTCAAGAGAGGGTTTGATGTTCTGTGTTTCGCCTTGAAGCATTGAGTGTTCAATCCTGCATGTTGTGTAAGTGGAACAAAACTCGCATCAACAGAAATTGGCGCTAGAAAGAGGGCCAAATCGGAATTTTCACAAGAAATAGTCAAAAGTCAAGAAATGGTGAAGAATGGGACTCTCACACCCCAAGCAGCCTAAAGAGAATTGGGAATCATTCCAAGACAATACTATCTTAAAATTTCATTCTCCCACGTTCCACCAAAGGATAAACGGTCCTGAGTACTTGCGCATTGTTGATATGCTAAACGAAGAAGAAGAGAAAGCTCAAAGAATCGAGAGAGAGGCCCAAGCGAGGTTAGAGCAAGAGAGACAATTGAAGAATGACAAAGAATGCTTCTTCCCAGATCTCAACAGCCTAGATCAACTTGGGGAACACTTCAAGATCATATTGTAGCTACATTACACACAGCCTCTTGGGAAGATAGAAGAGATAATAGAGAGTACCTCGATACTGCTAACGTATTGAACCAAGAAGAAAGGAAGGCACGAATAATTGAGAGAAGAATTCAGTGAAGGTTGGATCGCCAGAGAGAAATTCAACGAAAGCTTGAGAGAGATACGAAAGCACAAGAGTCATCCCAATCAACCATTGAAGAAGATCACAATTGAACATCAAGCTGGATAAGAAGATTGGATCTTTCTCTCCAGAAAGGTTTGAAAAATTACAGTCAGAAAGAAGGCAAAGGGTATTGAGATCAACTCTACAGCAAGAAGAAGATTTGGTAGAGCTACAATTCCACAAGAAAGTAAGAAATCATTGGGTGGCTAACGCTACGAGTTAGGCAAGTTCTTCCAACAGTCCAGTTCGAGTTCCCCAAATTCAAGGCGCCCAAGTTCAACTGACTCAAGCGACACCAGTTCAACCAGCTCAAGCAATGATGGCACAACCCCCATTGATTTAAAACAATGCCTCGCCTCTCACGTTTAATCAATATCATGATTTGCCCAAGAATCCAGAGCACTTTTATTCCAAGTTTCAAATGAATGACCCCAATCGTACAGCAAAGGAACATATCAAGGTTTTCAAAGATGCATTATGTAATAGAAGAATTCAACATGAGGATGTAGCCTCTTCCCTCATTCTTTGGGAGAGGAGACCTTCTACTGGTTTGTGCATTTGCCACGTCCATAACTGGGTGGATTCAATTAAGAGATGCATTCCTGGGATAATTTGGCATTCCCATCACCCCGTTGGATTTATACAAGCAGTTTGCAGATATTACAAGGCAAGATCAAGTGTCCATCAGTTCTTTCAACAATTGTTTTCATAGAGCATACACTCGGTTGCAAGCTTGTTATACTGTACAAGACGCAGGTGCCATGGAGATGTATTACAACGCTTTGGATTCTCAAACATCTATGTTCACAAGAATTTCTCATCCTGGACCAGCTAATTTGAATGAGGCATACGTTAGAGCGATGGAGGTAGCCAAGTGGATGAAGCAAAATATGTCAAGGTCAGCAGTTACAATTACTCAAAGTCCACGGCCCACATATCAGGCCCCCTCAAATCAACTTGTGGTGCATCCTAGAGCTCCCTTATCTCACGCACCTCCTGCAATGCCAGTATATCTTCAAAGCACAAGTACGCCTGCAAGAACACAAGAAGACAAAGATGAGATTAAAGAATTAGTCGAGCAAGTAAAGAAGCTCTCCACTAAGGTAGGTAACTTACTTAAAGAATCAGAATAGCCAGCTTTAGAGTACACAGAGGAACTTTCAAGGAAATCATGGAAATTACCAAGGCGGTTATCAAAGGGATTACCAGAGAAACAATCAAGACAATAATTACCAAAGAGGTAATCAAGATGGCGGTTACCAAAGGAATAACCAGGATGGTGGGTATCAAAGAAACTACCAAGGTGGTGTTCAATCTAGTAATCAAGGATACAACAACAACCAAAGGAAGCCATGGAACACCAATCTGAATAATGGCAATGTGATGTCGCCACTCAACAAACCACCTGCTCCAGAGAACAAGCCAGTCGAAAGCATATTCTTGGCAGAATCAACATTATCCCAATATTGTAGATTTCATGAGACAAACCAACACTCGGAATTACAATGTGTTAAATTTAAGAAGGCATCAAACCTATTCCAAAAGGTGGTGGATGAGTCGGTCAATCAAGATGATACCCAGATTACTGGATACGAGTTAGTACCCGCCGCGAGATACGATCAATGCTAAACTTTCGAAGAGTTTTCTTTCCCTCCTGAATTCAAAGCTTATAAAGAACATGGGAAATTTCCACCAACGTCAGCAAATGGTCCAGTAGATGCACCACCTGATCCAAATGAATCAATGAAGGAATCTGAATATTGTTTCCCTCCCTTGGACAATAGTGTCCTTGTCCAAGGCACTAGTGATGTTCGAACTTTCTAGCAATCGCAGGGGAATCCAACCACGATTTACCAAAGGAGTAATAGAAGGAATGATGAGCCTTTAACTTCTTCCATTCCACCAAACAACTTCAACACACCTCCTCATCCAAACGCTAGTAATGTGTCGAATTATCCGAAGGACGCCGCAGAATACAAACAAGCCAACAACAATAGTGGTCACAATGCTAATGCTCCACAAGGTGTGCACAGAACTCAAGGTACTAATAAAGAGCATGTGGCTACTAATCCCACAAACAATGAAGAGTTGAGAAAGTTAGGACAAAGCATAGCTGAAGAAATGAAGAAGATTAAGGTTAATCTACCATTGTTCGAGTTGATGAAAGTAATAGAGATTAGAGATGTCTTTCTCAGCAGCTTGAAAAATAACAAGAGTCATGGACCTCAAACTCAAGTATCTACAACGACAAACAGACCTCCTCACAATATAGTGAATGTGATCCAAGAGACGCGTCCAACTCAAGGAATATCATATGGGGATCTTGATACCTTCAACAATCAGCAACTGCCCCAGCCAGTTTACGTAGCTCAAAGTGCAACACCCCCAAGCCAAAATGTGGACAACCGTAGAGATGTTGCCAAGACAAATGAAGCAACAGAGGCAGAGGAGCCAACTCAATCAACTGAGACAAAGACAAGGTTTAAGCCTGGATTCAAAACTCCAGCAGTGTTTTATCAAGGGAAAAATCAGCCAGACCCCATTCTGCTATTAGTAAGAATATTCGGAAAGTTATTACACAATTGCCTGATAGATTCAGGAGCATCCAACAATGTTATGCCCCTAGCTGTTTGTAGGTCATTAGGACTTGTCCCCACAAAGTCAAACAAGAGAGTCACTCAATTAGACAAAATTGAAATACCAGTGGTAGGTGAACTCAACAACATCCATATGCAATTAGCTTCGGATCCTAGGATGGAGCAACTTATTGATATATCAGTTGTGGACGTATCATATCATTATGGCTTAATGCTAGGTAGAATTGGACTAGACGATTGAATGGTTATATGGCCACTGACTTTTCTCACATGTGGTTGCCATCGAAGGGATTAGCTAATCAAATCGGGATTGATAGCACTCCAAGGTTGAAATTAACCATTACAGAGTATGGAGGAGGAAATGAAGTATTGTTCGTCGAAACAGACCTTGGCCTTTATAAGCCCAAAGCTGAAGAAGTTTTAACGTTGCATATTTCTGGCAAGACAAGAAAAGAGGAATCCACCGAAGTAGTCATTGAGTCAAATCACGATTCTTCATCTAATGAAGAAGGGATGTTTGAAAATTTTAGAAATTGTGGTAAGGGCAGTACAACAAAGTTTAGAGTTGGGTAACCGAAGAGATTTGTTATTGCCTAATTGGTGTAGGATTCACAATGCCTTCCATTCCGAGCTATCCTGTTCCATTTGCAAAATCGCATTAGAGCAAGTAGAGAAGAGAAACCCAGGAGCATTAAAGTGAGATGACCTACAAGGAAAGCAAAAGATTGAACTCTTATAGGCAGATATAGCAGAAAGTAGCAAGATGGGTGAAATGAGAAATCAAGCCCCATCATGTGATCCAGGGATAAAAGATGAATCAAGCAAGTCCAAAGAGATCCAAGGAGATCAAAAAGAAAGTGCTGGAATATGGGCATTAAGGTTTGATGGTTCCAATACCAAACAAGGATCTGGAGCTGGATTCGAATTAACTAGCCCTACAGGGGCAACTTATCTAGCGGCGCATAGACTACAATTCCAGTGCACCAACAACATGGCTGAATGTGAAGCTTTAATTCTTGCCTTGTTGTGTGCAATCAAGAAAGGCGCTAAGGCAATCCATGTGCACGGAGATTCATCTCTAGTGACTAAACAAGTGAGACAGAAGTTTGCTTGCAATGATAAAAGGTTGAAGAAGTATAGAAACAGAGTGTGGGATTTGATCGAAACTTTTGATGCTTTCAACATCAAGTTCGGTTATAGAGCAAGTAACAAGGTAGCAAACGCTCTCGCACAAGCTGCTAGCTCTTTGGCACCAGTCGAGTTGAAATTTTGAAATTTTCGCGACTCAGCTTATTGATGATGGTGAGATAGAAGAAGCAGAGATCAATCCAGATGGGATCCTGAACTTAAAGACCAACACCATCCCTAAGGGGATGATTGAGCTAGAAAGGATATTCGACATGGATCAGTTTAATAAAGTGAAATATCAACCCACAGGAGGGGATGAATGTGAGAAGGTCAACCTAGGAAAGAATGAAGATCCAAAGATGGTTCAAATTGGAAAAGTTTGCACACCGAAGAAAGGGAAAGTATTATCAAGCTAATGAGGTTCTTTCCAGACGTAATTGCTTGGAGTTATGAGGACTTAAAGACGTATGATCCTTCCATTATCACACAAACTATTCCATTGAAGGAAGGAAGCAAACCATTTAAACAAAGGCAGAGGCCGGTTAATCCGTTGTTGGAGCCAGTGATATTTAAAGAAGTGAAGAAGTTGTTGACGGCGAAGATCATATTTCCGGTGAGACACTCAACGTGGGTCACCAATCTCGTCCCAGTAAGGAATAAAAGCAGAGAGATAAGATTATGTGTAGATTTTAGAAATTCGAACATATCGTCGGAAAAGGATAACTATCCTTTGCCATCATTAGATGAGGTATTACAAATTGTGAATGGAGCGCAGATGATGACGTTCATGGATGGATACTCAGGATACAACCAAGTAATAGTAGAAGAAGATAGACTAAAGACGACTTTCACCACAAAGTGCGGCACTTTTGCTTACAGAAGGATGCCTTTTGGCTTAATCAACGCAAGAGTAACATTTCAAAGGGCCATGGATTTCGCCTTCAAGGATCTAAAAGATAAGTGCATAATCATTTAGATTGAAGACATTAGTGTTTTCAAAGCAAAGAGAAGATCATATAGAGGACATAAGGAAATTGTTCACAAGATGTAGGAAATTTGGTGTTTCCTTGAATTCTAAGAAATGCATGTTTGGAGTAGCTGAAGGAAGACTATTGGGGCATATGATTTCAAAGAAAGGGATCATGATCGATCCTGAAAGAGTCAAGCCAATTTCAAAGTTAAACTTGCCAGCCAGCAAAAAAGAGCTAAAAACATTTTTTGGCAAGATTAATTTCGTGAGGAAGTTTATACTAGCATTTGCGGAGATAGTCAAGCCTATGAATGATATGCTCAAGAAAGATGCTAAGATGGATTGGACTCCAACGGCCAAAGAAGCATTCGAAGAGATCAAGCAGGCTATTACCAATGCGCCAGTCTTGGTGAGTCTTGATTATGAGAGGCCTTTCTACATATATTCATTCACCTCTGATCATGCATGTGCAACCCTTTTGACCCAAAAGAATAAGGAGGGTGAAGAGCATCCAATCGCATTTATGAGCGCCCCCCTCAAAGAAGCAAAATTGAGATATTCAAACATAGAGAAGCAAGCGTATGCGCTAGTGAAAGTGATCAAGAAGTTTAGACACTACATACTGAGAAGCAAAGTACATGCAATTGTTCCTGACATATCAGTAAAGACGTTGCTAATGCAAAATGAGTTGGGTGAAAGAAGAGGAAAGTGTATCGCCACTATCCAGGAATATGACATAGATATCCAACCAATGAAGCTAGTCAGAGGACAACAGCTAGCGCAAACCATGGCATGTGATGGACCAAGCATAGTACAACAAATTTATGAGTTAGAAGATGTGTGCCAAGATGACTGGTATCAAAATATTATCAGTTATTTATTAAACCATAGGTGTCCACATTTAAACTCGGCGCATTTATAGATTCAAATTCCACATTGCTACCATACCTGGACATGATATCACAGTTTGCACTAAACAAACTCCTGAGGCAAAACGCACTTGTATAGTGGCATTAGAAAAATTTGAACAAGAAAAAATAAATAAGAAAAGGCAACTTGAAGGGTTAAGGGCTATTCGCTCCCATGCTCCCACAGCTGCAACTACACCTGCATCTGAGTCCGCATCTGTAGGTTGTGTTGGAGAGGGTTCTTCCAGGCCTCCTTTTTATCCTAGTGCTAGGCCTAGTGTTGATGACGATGCTACTGCTAGTCGTTCTTATACTGAGAATGAGTCCAGCCGCCTATTCCAGTCTAGACTACGGAAGAACAAATTGGATAGTTACTTTGTGCCCCACACTACTCCTGACTCACAACCCACGCTTGAAGGCATGGGTTTGAACAAGGAGATTCATGATGCTACTAGAAAAAAAATTTGCAAATTTTGGTACTTTTGCAACATTCCATTTATTGCAGCCAGGTAATTGATTCTTTTTTATTTGTTTTACTTTTCTTTAAGTTTGAAGTTACATAATGATTTGTCATCTAAATTTCTAAT
>MU225127.1:6506447-6540902 GCA_018584345.1 Thuja plicata | reverse complement strand
CCATTAGAGCCCAGTATGGAGGAGTGCATGAGAAGTATGCCCCTATTTGGGAGATCATTGATAGGAGATGGCAGAATCAGCTCCACCGACCCATCCATGCAGCAGCTTATTATCTGAATCCAGCATTATGTTTCTGTCCTGACTTCAAGGCAGATGAGGAGGTTCACACCGGCCTATTTACAGTGATTCAGAGGTTGAGTTGTGATGATGATAGCCTAGCTGCAACCATTGAGCTAGACAAATTCAATAATAAAGAAGGGCCAATTTTCTCTGGCAGGATGGCCATAGATGCTCAGACAAGCCTACAGCCAGGTAAAAATAATATATTTTTGAATCTTAAGTTTATGACTTATAAGTTGTGCATTTTAATTTTTGATTTTGTAATTTTAAAGTTGTATATGAGACTAATTGTTTTTGTTTTCCCTTATATCAGATAGATGGTGGCAATTGTTTGGGTCTGGAACCCCAAAACTTCGGAAAATTGCCATGCGGATTCTGAGTCAGCCACGCAGCGCTTCTGGATGTGAGCGCAGTTGGTCTATGTTCGAGCATATCCACTCGAAGAGGAGAAATAGGTTGTCAGTGCAGAGGTGGAATGATCTTGTCTTTGTTCATTACAACCTCTGTCTTAGGATCAGACGGATTTTGGGCGCTGACTCGGCTCCGATCATTCTCGAGGAGATTGATCTTGAATCAGAATGGCTCACTGAGGCTGTGGATCCAGTCTTCACTGAGGCAGACCATGAGTGGGTTGACCAGGTAGATAGACAAGCTGAGGCTGTGGCCATTGCAGAGGAGGCGGCTAGAGCATGTTCAGGCACTGGTAGACTCACACGCTCACGCACCGACACAGACCGT
Organism: Thuja plicata; assembly: GCA_018584345.1. NCBI lineage: Eukaryota > Viridiplantae > Streptophyta > Pinopsida > Cupressales > Cupressaceae > Thuja > Thuja plicata. Next base: position 6,540,044 of record MU225127.1, on the reverse strand, counting down.
AGTGGTGTTGTTCGTGAGCCCATCTTACATGCAGGGGATATGGCTCAACAGTCCTCTAGGACCTACCTTAGATGCCTTTGTAGAGGGTAGCGAGAGACAGGATACTCAGAGGCTAAGGCTGCAGCTGCGGCTGAGATTGAGGATGATGATGAGGCTTGAGCTAGAGCCTTGTTTTTTCATTTTGTTTACACATTGTCAGATACTGATAAACATACGTTTCACGGTTTCATGGATCTTCGTCTTACATACATTTATGATTTGATGTCTTATGGATCTTCATCTTACATAATACATTATTACATTCTATGATTTGACTCATTATGATCATATGATTGCTATTTAGTTTTACAGTTTACTTCAGCTACAATTTACATTCTACATGTAACGCATGTGATGGATTTATCATTTATGTTCCTTGTTTATGTATGTTAGCTTCTATTTGATGATGTTATAGTGTTTTTAAGTTATATTCAATAAAGGGTGCATGAAGTCGCTATCAGATGTTATATGATCATCATCATATCAGATTAATTATCGCTGAGATTATTATTACATATTGAAATTTGAAATTCAAAAATATATTGTTTGATGCTGAATTGTTGATATGCAAACAAAAAACTCAGTACTATAAACAAAAATCAGAAATCTATGTAGTATCATCCACTCCACAAGGCTGCGATCATCCATCTCAAGGTCTTCAGCTACGATATTGTCATGAAAATCATCACTGTCCAACTCACGTGCCTTTGATGGTAGTACAACTGGGGGCAATTCATTAAGGCCATCTGGTTCAATCGCTTCTTCCACCATGGTCAAAATGACTTAAATCATTTAAAATCACCTTGATAAAAAAAACATTAAAATGAGGGTCAAAATCATAAAATGACTTAATGTTTATTTTAAATTTGTTTTTTTATCAGGAGACAGGCGGGAGACTTCATTTTTTGGAATCGGAGACTCAAATTCTTCGGGAAACTTCGTCGTGAAGTCTCCAGCTATTTTTGAAGACTCTGGAGATGCGAAAAGTCTCGGAGACGCATCTAGAGGGGGGGAGACGGGTCTCCGAGTAACACTGTTATTAGATGATTTATTTGTACAGTGCAAGATTGGTATTGGGTTTTTATGTGGATGCTTAATTTCTATCAATAAATTTGCCTTGTTCCATGATGATGCTTATTTTTTATATGACAATTTCTCACCCAACCCTAAAAGATTGCACCCTCTTTGTGTAGTTGTTGAATTTGGCGAAGCAAAGTTATGTAGATTTCACTTTAGTAGTCACTGTCCTTAAAATTCTTAGGAGTAGAATAGATCTCTCAACCCTTACTCTTATTTACTTTCAACATATTTCGTGAAAACCCCCAAAAGTACTTTCATTACCATATCATCTGAAAGCTCCCAAAAACCAGTAATGTTTGCATTGTCTTAAGAAAATTACATAAGTCTTTTTGTGTTACCATCATCTCACAACAACCATTGATCTTATCCACATATAAAAGGAACCTTGGAATTACTTGTATGATCTTTCACAATGTTAGCATACACGAGATTTTGTTCAAGAGAGGATAAGATACCTTGGTATTTTATTATGTGTTGGTGTGGCCTCAAAACACCCATCAACAATATTGTTTGTAGTTGAGTTAAAGTTAGGAATCCAAACTTGCATATGAAACCCAAAGCAATTATAGAACAAACATTTATTTCGAAATACTAAGTCTCTCCTTTCTTTTGAATGAAATATGACAACAAAAAAACCTTTCCCTTGATCTATGAAAAACATCATTGATTCTTGACCATCTTCCATCAACCCATTTAAATAATTATTTTCTATCAACAAATGCATTCCAGAACTTATATATCAGAGCTCCTTGTCAAAGATCCAAAACTTGGGAGGCTGGGGTATTAGAATATTGTAATGTTTCTTTAATGGTCATCTTAGTCTTTAGTTTATTAATTAGTTTCTATTTACGGTCTTAGTTACCAATTGTTTCATTTAGAAACTTCGTCTTCGTAAATCTATATATGAAGACTACGTCTCGATATGTAATTAATCGTCCACAAATAATAAAATATTATAACATGGTATTAAAGCGAGTCGATGGGCTTCTTTAAGATCTGGCGAAGTTTTCAATAAAAATGCGTAGCCTGTCTTGGAATTTATTCCAGAAATTTTTCAATCATTTTTTATGAAAAACGACTTTGCAAATTCATTGGCAGATTCAAAAAAAATTTGTTAAAAATCGCGAGCCTGGTCAAGGGTTTTGGTCCAGTGATTTCCTCGTTTGAGCAAAAGTCTACAAATTTTGTAGGTTGCATGTACTTGCATGTGCATTTTGTGAGTTGCATGTTGATTGCATGTGTTGTTTTACCACACGAAGTCTGGTGTTTTGCCGCATGAAGGTTTCTATGAGGGGTTCTATAAAAAATTTTCCCATTAAAAAAATTATTGGTGGGTTTTCATACTTTTTTCCTAGAAAAAAATTAGGAAGGGTTTTCAAAATTTCTTTCTATAAAAAATTTTGGGAGGATTTTATAATTTTTTTCCTTAAAAAACTATTTGATGGGTTTATAATTTTGTCCCTTAAAAAATTATTTAAGGGCTTTCCAACTTTTGTCCTAAAAAAATTAGTTCTTGGGTTTTGAGTAATTTTTTCCTTTAAAAATTTTTTGGTGGGTTTTCATAATTTTTCCTTAAAAAATTCTAGGAGGGTTTTATAACTTTTTATCCTTTAAAAATTATATATGGTTTTGATCAATTTTTTACCTAAAAAATTGTTTGGTTTTTTTTTTTTTATCCTAAAATTTTGTTTTTGGAGGGTTTTTTCCAAAATAACCTAGTTTGTAAACTTCAATTTCAAGGGTTTTCAATTTTTTCTGAAAAAAAATCATTATAGGGTTTTGTCGATTTTTTCCACAAAAATCAAGGCTACTTGCAATCTGTTTTGAGTCATGCTACTCATTTGTAAAAGTTCTTGGCAAATTGCATTATCTTGTACTCTGTTTAAGGCATGGTGCTCATCTGCAAAAGGGTTTAGCGACTTTTCCTTAAAATCGTGGCAATTGTTCTCGATGTGTCTCTAGCTACAGGGAGAGACAACTCTTTTATCCAACATCAGGTTGGGCGTTTTGTGATATTTCTAGTCAAAAGTTTTGCACATTCTGGGAGGATTAGTGGCAAACCCATTTCAGTGGTAGACTCTTGTCTCTTGTTGCAGAGCATTCTCAAGGGGGCAGCCTTCTTTCTTTTTTTCTCGACGTATTTTGGATACTCTTGGTCATTGACATTCTACATATCCAAGGAGGGTCTCAGCAGCAACAAAATGTTTTGAAGAATTTATGACCACAAGACATGTACAGTCTTCTGCGGGGTAGTTACACAATGACCATTAAGGGAGGATATTAGAATATTGTAATGTTTCTTTAATAATCATCTTAGTTAATCTTTACTTTATTAGTTAGTTTCTACTTTCGGTCTAAGTTATTGATTGTTCTATTTAGAAACTATGTTTTTAAATCTATATATGGAGACTGTCTCCATATGTAATTACTTGTTTATGAATAATGAAATATTGTAATTTGTAACATAGGGTTTCTTTTGAAAAGGTGGATCTCAAATCTTTATTTATTTCTAGCTTCCCTTGATGCTCTACTTGTAGTAGCTTTGTTCTCTGACTAGGTCTTCAATCCCCCTTTTCCGATAAAGTGAGGTTCCCTTGAGTTGCTTCCAATGTTGTTTTTTCTCTGAGCCGAAGGCTTTGGTCTGAGGATGATTTATCATTCTGAAAATTGTGAATCTTCGAACCAACCTCTCTTCTAGAGATCTTCCCAGTGTGATTACTACTTGGAAACCTGTATTTATAGCTTTTGCTCAAGGAGCTACTCCATACTTTGGATCTTCCCCAGAGGAGCCAACCAAACATTATGTATTACGGGATTATTATTTGGAAAGGTTGCTGGAATTAGAAGATTTCCTACATTCCATGGCCTTTAAATTTGATAACCAGGATTAATTACTCTTTTTTTATTCTCTTTGCAACTAGTAGTCTTCTTGACTTCTAAGGTTTCTATTAGAATTTATGTTCTCCCTAGCAATTGTTGAGTCTCCCTAAGTATGTCAATCTACTAAGATCTAAAAAGAAAACCAACTTCTTGGTCAAAAATTGAGTGATATTTCGAAACCCTAGATCTATCCTCCATTCCGAAGATTTTAGAGCCTCATTCTGAGTTTTAATGATCTGCCAAAACTTAGGAGGCCATAGCTTCTTTGGCAATGGAGGGTTTACTAGAATCCCTGATGGTATCTTTGGAAAAATGTGAATGTCATTCAAAAACAAGATTGGATGCTTTACAGTCTTGCCTTCGGCTTTGAATCAACTTGTTTCCTACCAATCTGTGAGCCGCTTTTACGAGCTTGCCAGGGATCTGGCTTCCAAAAATTATGGTTGACCGTGGAAATCCCTATTCTAGCCTCTCCTCCTTGTTGCTTCGCCTCTCCGAACTGCAAGGTAAACTTTGAAAGCCTGACATTTTCTCTCCACCATGTACCTTCTCCTCTCCACCCTACTCTGCCCGCCATGAAAGATTTGTTCTAAGAAGCACGTTTAAAAAAAATAATATTTTTTTGCAAATTATTTATGTTAAGCAAATTTTGCAAAAAGATTTTTAGATTGAGATGCTAAAATTTTAGTTCTCCATTTGTAAAAATGAGTTGGATAAACTTAACTTCAAGAAGAAATCACGTAGAAAAAAATCCCCATGCCAAGTGATTACAAGAATGTATAAGAATGAGCCCATTAGTAATAAACTTATAAAGAATTATCTATGTTGAACGTAAAACCATTGTCCCCATCCTTTGAGACGTTTTGAGAACGGGGGGAGTGTAGAGGACGTCCCCTGATCATCCCCTGAACTACAAAAATGCGAAAACACCTCCCGAAAATCAAGGAGACCTAGTCGTCTTTGAGGTGGACAGATATGTCTCGAACATCCATTGACCATCCAAAGAACAGCCAAATGTCCCCTATTGAAAAGCAGTTTTAAATAATTTTTAAAAAATCACAACATTTAAAAACGACTGTTAAATATATCATGACAGTAATATAATAATCATGATGCCCTAGTTATGATGACATGTAAATTGGTCTACCGTAATTAATGATGATAAGAGTAATATAGGGTTTATTCTTTGTTCATTAATAGAGGTGATAAATCTAATGAATACAATGCCCTAGGAAAACTAAATCCTTCTTGGGTACATCCAAGCATAACAATGATGCATCTATAATATAGATGTTCGTAACCCTGACCTTAGAATGTGGGATCATGTTTAGAGTGAGAACAAAGATGACAAAATCTCTTTTCACAATAAAGATAGGAATGGACTTACAATTCAATTTAAGAATATCAATGGGTTGAAACAAAAAATTGTTCTATGAATTAATTGTTTAAATATTTCCCTATATCAACCACCAAATCTCTTCTAATTCCATGGGGAAGAAATGTGTAAACAATACACAAGTGGGGCTTGAGGAATCAGGACAATCCAATGTTGTTTGGATAATACAAGTGGAACGAGAACCTAGTATAAAGAAGTGTAGAAGGGAAGGATTTGTTAAAAAAGTCTCTCGTATACTAAGAGATTTTGTAAATTAAATACCATATGTTATGGATTGTGTTCAATTGATTATTCCATTGAATTAATTATGATAATGAGAGTCAATAATATTTAATCTTAGGTTAGTCAAGCTTCATATAGTGATTGTACTCAACTACTAAACCATTAATACATGTCAAAGGCAAGATATAATAAACATGAGATTATGGTATTAACATAATGTAAATCGGATGTTATTTCAATTAGCAATATCTTTACGTATTAGAATTATTTTTTGTATAAGATAGTAAAATGGTGGAACTATATGAATTTCTCTTGTGTGGTGAAAAAATGCTTCAAAATATGGCAAACAATTGATAGAAAGGTAACTATATCATGATTGATATAAATAGGAACTATTGTATGAGAATTGAAGTTGTCTTGTATGGTAAAATTAAAATACCATGCTATAGTGCACATGAAAACCTCAATACCATTTATGACAATTCCTTAGTTGCATAATGTAAATGTAATCTTATAATCATTATTGGTAATGATTGTAGAAGAGAATTAAAGTTAACTGCAAACCTGGTTGATGGTTATTGAGAATTAACCATATGAGAATTCCATTAAGTTGTTCATGTACTTTTAAATACATAAATGAAAGAGTCAAATTAATTTGTGTAATTATTAAAATGTTGGTAGCATAATGTGATCAGCAATCATTCTATTAGTGCATGCTAATGATTACAAAGTAATAATAACTACTGCTGGGGTTAAAGTAACTATCATTAGTCAAATTAAAAATTTGTGAGTATACCTCGTAGACTTGGATTGAAATTAAGATAAGTACATTTTCTAAGCATGTTTTTCTTCTCAACTGATGGTAGATCTACATATTCAAATGGAAAATTGTTACTATAATTTTGAAACAAGTTCTTGACTCAAAGACAGGGATAGCGCAATCAAGCTCTAGGTGGATATGAAAGAGAACAAAGCCATGATACAACTTCACAAGGGATTTAATGATGAAGGCCAAAGTGGTAATATACATAGTAAAAAGATGTTTAGGAGAATGAACTGCCAAAATAATATTTGTATGCTACAAAATGAGTGCTTCTATATGTCAATGGGACAATCCATTTTGAAATTATATTTTGGCAATTTGTATTTTCCGTAGTATTTGGATGTACTCTCTTAGCAAAGTAAGCTACAAAATATAACATTGCCACTAACCCAAAATATAACATTGCCATTAGTAGAAGCCGTGAAGCAACATGGTTGCAAAACAATTTCGAAAAATAATAAGGCATAAGGCATTAAAGTGATGCATCAGATACATTAGCTAATAATATATTAATAAGGCAAACTGATTGTTGTTGTGTTTGAGGAAATATGTTAAATAAGGTCTTCTATTCTAAAGCATGAAACATTTTGGTTGTACATGTGTTTTTTACATGGGTATTAAGTTTGTTATGGCTTGCAAGCCTATATAAGCAAACATTATGCAATGTATTTTCACAGCTTGGTTAATAAAGCTTATTGTTAAGCATTTTGATTTCTCCTATTTAAATCTACTGGTTTGTGTTTCAACAATTAATGAATGTCTCTACAAAACCACCACAAAACTCGGTTCTGGAATCAAGAAAAATGCTGTTCACCTGCAAAGCAGCCAGGATGTCACCATCATCATCTTCATCCTCAACTCCATTGCCATTAAGATCAACAACTGAGCTTTTCCACTCTGGTGTAGAGGGGCAAATCACTGATTCTGGTTTCCTTTCATTATAACACCTAAACAATGCGTCAATATAATCTGGCTTGTAAATTCCTGGAGGTCTTGCACCAGCAAAGCGCTCCACAGCCTACAAGTATAAAGAAGACCAATTTAAGATCCAAGAAAAGAACTACCAAATGACAAAGAAAAAAGCAGTGTAGAAGCAAATGACAACAATGAAATATTTTTTCCTAGACCTTTACAATACCTCTTTGACAGTTATGCCTTGAATGCGAATAAGATAATTCACAATCATGTACCCAGTACGGTTGAAACCATGGGTGCAGTGGACCAACACATATTTGTTCAGCTTCTTCATCTTGTTAGATTGCATAAACTTCGCCACCTGCACTAAGCATTGCTCGTCAAGGAATTCCAATACATAACAAAAGGTATTGTACACAATAGAAAGTAGGTAACCAGTTGATGCAAAGTTGACAATAAAAAGGAGAGGGAAATTTTACAATGAAAACAATTTAACATCGAAACGGAATCAATATGAAAGTACAAAACTATCAATATATGTAAATGATTTACTATATTTTTTGTAATGATTTATCATTTAATGTAAGAAATGTCTTACATTTTATATAGATTAAACCAATCTTTATTATTATCACGTTATCATTTAAACAAGCCAAAAAGATATTCAAGAATTCTAAAGTAAAAGGCATTTATTATAGAAAAGGAATGTAAATAACTAATAAGAAAAAGTATCATATATCTACTTACAAGATTTAATGTATCTTATGAATGATTTAATGTAATAAGTGTCTCACACTTTTAGCAGTAACACATTAATCTACCTTGACAGCGTACTAGCATTTAAACCAACCAGAAACATTTTGCAGAAATCTGATGCAGAACAGGCCATAGTTGCATGAAAATGGATACAAATTCAGGATTTGGTATGTATATAGCATATTTTCAAGGACCCATCATACAGATACAACTATTACAAAAATATATAAATTTCTGCAATGTTTATTGATATAAATTTAATTTTATATTTTATTTTATAATAATTTTTTTGTTGTATTATATAAGTGCCTTCAGAGATCTAAATATATGGGCGTGCATGTGTATGTGTGTAGAATTCTTTAGCTATTTTGTTTAAATATGTGTGTACAGTTCTTTTACAAAATTGAATGTTTATTCATCAACCCAAATTACATTAGGGCCAAATAATATGTGGACCCTTACAAGGATACAATAATCATGATGTATTTGAAAGTATTGTATCTGTATCTGATCCACACATACATGTATCTAAGATTCTAAACAAGCGAAGGGAAGTATTTGGAAATAACTCAGACTAATTAAATCACATCCCTCACACCTAATTGCATCAAAATTTCAAATGATAAACATTCTGCAAGAGGTCTTGCTAAGATGGTGCATTTAGTATTTGCATCATGATGGCAAGAGGAATGCTTAAAAAAGAAATTTACAAGCTATGCTACTTTCCTCCTAAGCTTAAATATTAGTTACATTGCATTAAAATAATATGAACGGGCTTCATTTCATGCAATCTACTCAAATCTTTCTAAACGGTAAAAAACAATGTACTTACTTCATACACAAAAGTATTCACAGACAAACTATCAGGAACTGCATCTCGTCCTTTGCAAGCAATCTGAATAAAAACAGTAAAGTCATTTGTTTGAAGTCATATGATATATAGAATTTCACCATTGATGTTAATGTGATTAACTTAATTACAGAGTAAATTGCAAGCATAAAACAGAAAAGTATACCTTCATATATCTGATACCATTGTTTTGCCATTCTACTGGCTTATAATAGCGTGTAGTATTTGTCAGATCTATGACCATGCCCACCTGCCAAAGTAGTTAACAAAAAATAAAGATTTAAAATAACAACAATAAAAACAACCAATAATAGATCCCATTTTTTTGCTTTGAGATCCTTTGCAATGAAAATATTAAAGCAATCTCCCAGAGTCAGCATATATAATTGAGAGTTAAAGATGTTGTAGATAACCCTGTGAGGACTACAAAGAACATGAAAAGCACCAAAAATTGAACTAAACAAGCAAAAAATATTCTTACAATCCTGGCTTAAGTCAGATTGCCTAGCAGCTAATTTTTTTTGTTTTGTTCTTTAATAGGGGTTCAGTAGAGTGATTGTTAGAGGGAAATACAGTTAAATATTTTCCCACAATCAATCACAACCACATGCCTTAGTGAAATTGAGAACAAAGAATAAACTTCCAAAAGTTTCAAACATATGGTAAGAGAATTCCAAGGATGTTTAAGATGCAAGAGGGATTTCTATGTAACAACCTTAATGGTTACAGCTTACCATTTTCAGTAATGCCTCCTTTATATAGCCTTTCCAACATCTGTGGAAGTTCCAACCTTCCTGGAGAACACCATTCTATTCAGAATGGAGTTCAGTTGGTGTTGCGTTCAAGGGGTCAAAATGAGTGTTGTTTCTTGCAGTAGGCCATTATGAAATTTCAAATGCACTCCAAACTTCTTGGAAGAATATTCTATTTTTGGAAAAAATCTTCAATGAGCTGCCAAGTAGTATTGCCACATTCAGATTTCAACTTTGGACAAATGTGTGGAAAGTAATTGAATGTATTAAATAATTAATACTTAAGTTGTCAAAAGGTGTGACAAAAGACAACTTATATTAATTTTGTATAAAGATGAATAATAAAATAAAATCACCTACTTGGAGTTGATGGTTTATTATTGTTAAGTTTTAGGATAGCTGCAAACGTAATAGCACTCTATGTTGTATGTATTTTCCAAATGCAACAATCTCTCTTTCATTTATATTGGGAATGAGGCTAGGAGAGACATGTCCCTTCATGGGACATGTCTATTCATTATTATTCTATAAAAAAGGACATGCCTCTTCCCATTAATTATAATTTAATCAATCTTATAATGTTTCATCAATCAATTATTAATTAAGAATAACATAATAATTTAATATTTAATATTAAATTTCATATGATTAATAATAATATAACATATATATTATATTATTATTAATCAACATATATTATATGTATTCTAATGATCATACGACTGAAGCTACAAACATTAACACTCCCTCTTAGCTAGGGAGGACGATCAAACAAAATGTGTAGTGGTCTCCCGTGTCAACACTTATGACCCTTACCATAGCTACACAAAACATCAACACTCCCTCTTAGCGAGAGAAGATAAAATCCATCAAAATGCAATTCACAAAAGATCCGTTACTTTCAAGAGAGAAGATATCACCTCATCGTGACATCAAGAGATATGGTTTGACCAAGAATATCAAGTCTCGTGATATTCACCATAACTCAAAAATTTCCATAGGTAATGTACCCTTAATGTAAGGTATTATCTATTGTGATCTGTTTCAGCCATCACACGATGTCTATCACAATAGAAGGTCAATGGTCTGTTTAAGGAACTGAATCCACCATGCAGGTAATCATCTATTGTGATTTGTTTAAGCCATCACACGATGTCTATCACAATAAAAGGTCAATGGTCTGTTTAAGGAACTGAATCCACCAAGAAGGAAATCATCTATTGTAATCTGTTTCAGCCATCACACGATGTCTATCACAATAGAAGGTCAATGGTCTATTTAAGGAACTAAATCCACCATGCCGGAAATTATCTATTGTGATCTGTTTCAGCCATCACACGATGTCTATCACAATAGAAGATCAATGGTCTATTTAAGGAACTGAATCCACCATGCAGGAAATTATCTATTGTGATCTGTTTCAGCCATCACATGATGTCTATCACAATAGGTCAATGGTCTGTTTACGGAACTGAATCCACCACATAGGAAATCATCTATTGTGATATGTTTCAGCCATCACACAATGTCTATCACAATAGAAAGTTATTGTAAGGTCGTCACCTTCCAATAACTTTTACAAATACAAGTGATAATCATTTGGAAGTCGTCACTTCCTCATGATTTACACAGGGCCCATTAAAAATATGAAGTCACACACATGACATCCATCATGCCTCAGCGCAGAGGGTAAAAACAAGGGATTTTACCTCGAACTTCTCTCACAGAGAATTCATTGAGCAGATATCAATTTGTTGATCATCAGAGATTCCTTAAGATGAACTGTCAAATTCCCTTTGAGTCCGATATCAATCTTCTTAGCTCCTCGTCCAAAGTTACCTCTAAAGAGTCTAACTCCCTCTGAATCTAATATCAATCTTCTTTTTCCTACAAGATAATCTTCGAGAAAGATCAAGGCAAATAGCTCTTATAGTACATATAGAAATACAGATGAGAGAGAGACTATAATGAGTAGATAAATGTAATATTCAAGGATAATAAATACTTATCTGCGTATCAATATCCTTGACACAAGTTGCTTCAATGAAGGTCCATATACATCAAATCATAAAACACCTTCTCAAATTATTTGAGAGACATCTCCCCTTTGAATTATCTCCCCACTAAGGATGGTTAAAATTGAAATGTAACATTGGTTATTATTCTCCCCCCCACAATGTACAATTCCCACTCTTATATCGTTGAACAATTCTCATATCTTCTTGTGAAATGACTTGATTGCTCCAAGAGAGGTGACACTATAATTAATTATTTCTTTCTAGAAAGAGACACACTTCCTTGAATACGTTCTTCTTTGTTAATGCTTGACCACGATCATAACAAATTAATATATCTCTTTAATGAAAACCGCTTTCATGAATTTCACATAGACCCGTACACAGTCTGTCATAACTTTTGAACCCCACAATTTCTCTCCAATCGCACCGGTGAGATTCTTCACCTATTTTTCACCAACATATCCAAAATTCAGAAAAATCCAATGGTGGATTTGTGAGATATGGTCCCTGTACAGTCACACACTCACCATCAACAAACTACTCTTTTACATTGGCAGTCCAGCTTCGATACCATGTTAAGTTTTTGGATAGCTGCAAATGTAATAGCACTCTATGTCGTATGTGTTTTCCAAATGCAACAATCTCTGTTTCATTTATATTGGGAATGAGGCTAGGAGAGACATGTCCCTTCATGGGACATGTCTATTCATTATTATTTATAAGAAAGGACATGCCTCTTCCCATTAATTATAATTTAATCAATCGTATAATGTTTCATCAATCAATTATTAAATAAGAATAATATAATAATTTAATATTCAATATTAAATTTCATATGATTAATAATAATATAACATATATGTTATATTATTATTAATATGTTATATTATTATTAATCAACATATATTATATGTATTCTAATGATCATACGACTGAACCTATAAACATTAACAATTATCAAAAACTAATTTGAAATTATTATTTACAAAAAGTTTCAAGAATGCTTTTATAAGGGAAATGAGATGAGATGAAGCTCATTTTGGATATTTTAGGAAACTCTATTTTCTCTAATTGAAAATTGTTCATCATCTACCTTAGACGAAACCCTAAGATAAGATTGGTTACATTGGTGGAACATTCTTCCCTAGCGAATACTATGTAATTCATTCAAGGTCATAGTTTGCAAATTGATACAAGTTTTGCAAGAGTTGGAGTGAAGAAATCATTATTATTTGCAAGCGAATTTATCAATTTCTAGGTATATGTGAAAAAAATGGATGATTTAACTATATCAAATTTTTGATAGATTTCATTAACAATACTTTTGAAAATTATCATACTTTTTTTACAATGGTTGTGCGCATTTTGAAAAGCAAATACAAAACATTATATTTTAATGATGGCTAGGAACTTACCCCAACCGTATCATTTCCACACTCCCTAGGGAGCCGCACACTTTTCAAGGATAGCAAGAATGGTCAAAGAATAGCTTTGAAGGCTTTAATAGCCCATTTTAAGCCTAGCACAGCTTCTAAAAAAGTCTAAAGACAACAACAACTCACCAAATGTGAATTGCAGCTTTATTTATATTGTTGTACAATTATTCTAGGCAATTGTAACATCATAAAGTGTTAAATATTGATCAGATTTTGGATTGAGGAATTTTAATTTCTTGTTTCCTAGATGTATGATGAGCCCAATTCCTAATGATGAAACTAGAGTAGCCTTTGATGAGATACTTTATTCTCTTTAAAAACTAATGTGAATACTTATGTGATGATACAAATTTATATGAGAGAACAATATTGAAGTATGATATATTGCTTCCCACTTGAGAAGGTATGATATATATATCTCTGTTGTAACTTGTAATACCACTTGTAGATTTTTGTGTGTTCCAAGTTACATTGCCAATCAAAATATATATGTTAATGAGGAGACATGTCTCTATGTGAGACATGTCTCTACGTGAGACATGTCCCATTAACAATTTGTCAACAACCTAACCTTAATACCAATCGCTGCTTAATTACATATGAACACAAATTGATATCACAGTCGATGTTCATATCGACAGATTACAGTCACAGAAAAGTCGATATTCATATCAACTATTATAATCAAAGCACAGTTGATATTAATATCGACAAACACGGTTAAGTCGACACCATTGTTGACAGAAAGTCATCGTAAATGATAATGCACAAAATTTATATCAATTACTCATAATCGATACTTATTGTATTGATATCTTACAATCGATTCTCATGTCATTGATTTCACAATCGATACAACAATAAGATATTTTGATCGATACTTAATATCGACATATGTTATGATGATTTTTTTTTTTTTTTAAGGTGGCAGTGCCACTTAATATATTATATTATATATAAAAATTACACTGGTTTAACAAGAGCTCTCGGAGAAAAGAACCAGGAAGAAAAACTTCGATCATAGCCCAAAAATAATACAAATGTCTGTGATACAGAGATCAAACTACAAAATAGAAGCCCCCCTCTAGTGATAGATAGTTACATTCTAAATTTTCCCAAAATTTTGAGGAATTTGGCTCATATTCCCTAAAGAGAAAGAATACAAAATAAGCTTCTTCATGGATAATACATTTTTTACTCGAAAGAGAAGAACAATAGAGCCACAACTGATCTCTTCAACCCAAGAGCAATGATGAAAAAAGCTGGAACAAAAAGCTGGTGGCAGAAGATTCTTCCCATTCTATAAAACAAAAAAAACTTCCTGCATCCAAAAAGTGTTATGCTGCCAAGAACAAAAGATTAATCCTCCATAATAGTTGTAGATGTTTCACCTGAGCCCAACTGGAGAATTAAATAAGGGATAAGTCGAGAAAAGGGCGGAGAAACATATGTTATTATTATTATTATTATTATTATTATTATTATATGATGAATATTTATTAGATGGATAATAATAATAGTAATATGTGTATAATATATATGTATATATTTAATATGATATATCTCTTTAAATATATATATATATATATATGAAAAGCCAATAAATATTAATCATATATAATATTCAACAATACTCATAACAATAATAATATAGAGAAAGGATAGATATCAAATGCTCAAGGCCAATAGGTCACTTAAGCATTTGATTTTACTGATTGGACTTATCCGACCGAAGCTACAAATCATTAACACTCCCTCTTAGCTGTAGAGGATGATTAAAAAACACAATAAGCTCATGTATTGCGGGAGAAGAATATCACCTCAATATGATATTTGAAATTATGGCACATCCATGGATATCAAAATGACATCCACCATAAATGATGTTACCTCACGCTGACATCGGGAGTATGGCATGTCCACGAATATCAAGTCACATGATATTCACCATACTCATATCTTTTTTGGTATGTGCACTAGCATCAAACCTCATGATGCCTACCAAAGAAGATATATGCTCATGGCATATCCACGGATACTACATCTCATAACATCCACAATGACATATCTGAGTAATATAACTCATTGTAGTTGCACACTATTCAGTTAATATTACGTAAGAGATATGAACTATCATGACATGTCCACGGATATCAACCATATGATATCCATCATGATAGTAGGTTAAACTATGTTAAATTCGTCACTTTACAATAATAACCATAAGTAAACATCATTGAAACATCGTCACCTTTTCAGGATGTTTCCGCAAGATCAAGTAATAACTCACATGACAAAAAGAGTTTATATAAAACATCTTTCAAAAGTATTAGTACAATAGATTTATTGAGACTCAACCTCAAATAAAATTTACATTTTTACCATTACCAATCTTACCTCTAAAGTGATCCACTTTTATCTTTAAGAGAGGCTTGGTTAGAATATTAGCAGTTTGCTCATCTGTACTAATGTATCTCATTTGAATAGCATTTATCTCCACCACGTCTCTAACATAATGGTAGGGGATCTCAATGTGCTTAGGCCTATCATGAAATACAGGATTCACAGAAAGCTTTATTATGGAAAAATTTATAAAGGATATATACAAGGATCTCATAATTATAAAACCTAAGAAACATTTACAAAGGATATTATAGAAAAATTAGATAAAGAATTAGAAACAGAACCAGATAATCATATTGGAATAATTAATCAGCCTATAATAGATAATGCACAGAACAACATTAAACTTGGCATTGCCGCAAACATTGCAGGGATAGATTCTCCTAACTGTGGGAAAACTCAAAAGAAGAGAGGCACAAAATCTGACATTAAACTTAGGAAAAAGGATGGGGAAGCAGAAAACCAGATTAAATTATCAACCTTACTGCATGCAAGAAGAGGGAAGGTAATCTAAATACAATAGAATCAAAATAACTATTAATACAAGAAACCAAACTAATTGACAAAGAAATTAATAAACTAAGGAAGAGGTTAGGAATTTGGAAGATAGATAATACCTTGTAGAAACAGCTTTGAGAGGGTTAGCAATACTATGGGATCCAAGGAAAGTAGCTTTCAAGTGTGAAATCAAAAACAGTTACTGGATGGGGGCTGGGTTCAGAGTAGCAAAAGTCCATTAAGTTTCTTCCTTACCAATATATATGGACCCATAACCAGAAGAGGTAAACAAGAATTATGGACAGAAATTGGTCAACTTTGTGATAGCTTTCCAGATAGACTGTATATTCTTGGAGGAGATTTTAATGCGATCATTGCTATCAATGAAAAAAGAGGAGGGTTACAGGTAGAATCGCAATCTCTTAGAGATTTTAGAGAATGGATCAGAAAAAATAATATGATGGATATTAAATTGAATAATGGAATTTACACCTGGTTCAATAGAAGAGATGGAGCTAATAATATAGCAGAAAGGATTGACTGATTTTTATTCATGGGTGATTTAGTTTCCTTCAATCATACCTTATCAACATCTATCCTAACCATCTCAGGATAAGATCATTTTCCAATCAGTTTAGATATTATGAAAGAAGCTAAACCAACTAGAATTCCATTTAAATTTGAAAGAATGTGGTTTCAAGATAATGAATTTGTAAACCTTTTGGAACAATGGTGGATAGAAAAAAAAATTGAAGGTTCCAAAATGTTTTGTTTCATATCCAAACTAAAAACCTTCAAAATGAAGATTCTCAATTGGAACAAAAATCATTTTAAAAATATCTTTGAAGAAAAAACCAAAACAGGAAAAGAAATACAATACCTTAATGAAGAAGTAATTAAAATAGGTACGGACAATAATAGACATTTTAAAGAAAAAGAATTACTCAAAAAATATGAAGATATACTCATGAAAGAAGAAATTTTTTGGAAGCAAACATTGAGGGAGAACTAGCTATCAGAAGGGGATAGAAATACAAAAAAAATCACAATAACACTAGATTTAGAAGGAATGTTAACAGAATAACCAGGATTAAGAATGAAAATGGAAATTAGATACTGAATCCTAAAGAAATAGCTACAGAAGTAGTAAATTTCTATCAGAATCCTAAACAATAGGGATAGTTCATATCTCAATGCTCAACAGACACTGCTTAGCAATATTCCTACAATATTAACCAAGGAAGATAACACAATGCTAAATAGGAACTTTACCAAAGAAGAAATTAAAACTGCTATTTTCCAACTAAATGCGGATAAAGCACCAGGCCCGGATGGATTCCAGGCAGGTTTCTTTCAAAACTGTTAGCATTTCTTAGGAGATGGAACTCTATGAAGCTATAGAAAACACTAGAAAGGCTGGCAATTTGCTGAACGAAATCAATAACACCTTCCTAACCTTAAATCCTAAAAAAACTGAGGTAGAGGAACCCGGGGACTTTAGACCTATAGCTCTTTGCAACATAATATACAAAATACTATCAAAAACCCTGGCAAATAGGCTCAAAAAACATCTTCCCAAGATGATCTCAGAAGAACAAACCGGTTTTGTCCCAGGCAAATCAATACTAGATGGAATCATTATAGTACAAGAGATCATCCACTTAGTACAAAATAATGACCCGTGTATGATTATTAAACTTGATATTCAAAAAGCATATGTCAAAGTTGACTAGAGATTTTTATGTAAGTGTATGGAACACTTAGGCTTCTCCAAACAATTGATTAATCTTATATATAATTGTATTTCTACACCTAAATTATCCACTCTAGTCAATGGATCGCCATAAGGTTTTTTTGAAATCTCGAGAGGTCTGAGACAAGGAGATCCAATATCTCCATTTTTATTCATTATAATGGCAGAAGCTTTCGGTAGAATGATGACCAAGGCAAAAGATACAGGACTAATCTCATGAATAAAAGTAACAGAAGGAGTGTCAAACATTACTCATCAACAATTTGCTAATGATACATTATTAGTGGCAAAAAGTTCAAAAAAAAGAAGCTAAAAATTATAAAGATATGTTAAATCTATATATGAAAACCTCTGGTCAAACATTAAATTCTAACAAGTCCGAAATTTTCTTCATAAACACAAATCCAAATCAAGACGAAGAAATTTGTCAAATCTTGGATTTTAAAAAAGGAAACTTCCCATGTAAATACGTAGGAATGCCAACAGACAAAGGAAATAGAACTACCAAACTATGGGATCCTTTAGTTAAAAAGATAGAAAACAAAATAGACACCTCGAAGAGTAAGTGGTTATCAAATGCAGGCCGTATAACTATGATAAAAACAGTATTATCAGCAATTCCTACCAATCAAATGTCATGTATGCCCATTTCACAAAATGCAAAAGAGAAACTAGAAAAGATAATGAAAACTTTTTTTAGCAAGGAGCTTCTAATAATAGGAAAATGGCTTTAATAAGCTGGGATAAAATTACTAGACCTCAGGAAGCTGGAGGTTTAGGCATTACAAAAGACAAATGGCAAAGCTTGGCATTAGGGGTCAAGTTGGTGTGGAAAATACACCAAGAACCAAACAACAAATGGGTCAAGATATTAACAAACAAATACCTAAACAGCAATGATTCAACAAGCATATTCACAACAATGAACCCTCCTAAAGGCTCAAGGGCTTGGAACTTCATTTTGGAGTGTAGAGATATTATTACGGAAAAAATTACATGGGATATTGAAAAAGGTAACTCGACACCATTCTGGGAAGACTCATGGGGAGGATATGTGCCCCTAGACAATATTATATCTCCAGGAATAAAAGAGAAATTAGTCAATCTATAGGGTAATACGTTAAATAATTATATCATATTTCCAGAAGATGATCCCAAGGATGGAAAAGGAGCCACCTTGATAATACTCCACAAACTCAAACAAAGAAAAAAGAACTTTAAAAAAATCTTACTGAGAGATAGATCTTTCGTAAAAATAGAAATGATAAAATGATTTGGATAGGATCAAAAACAGGATCATAAACAGTAAAAGAAGGTTATGAATCTTTGGTTAAAAAGGAATAGTGGCAGAAATCATAACTACCCTTGCACTTGTGTTGGAATAAGGAATGCTTACCAAAAGCAGGGACCTTTTTATGGGCTGCACTCCAAAAGAGAATCATCAAAGCTGAATTGTTTAGGAGAATAGGTTTAGGACCATCTACATGTGTACTAAGCAAAACAGAAGCGGAAATAGTAGACCATCTTTTAGTTGCATGCCCTTATACTGAGAAATGTTGGCAATCGTTACATAGAAAGCTTCAACTAAAGATTATTATACCCAACAGTTTAATTGATCATATGCAAACCTGGCCAATTATTAAGAATAAAAGTTTATATAGAATAGCCTGGATAATAGCTCCATCAATAACGGTATGGGAAATATGGAAAGAACGTAATCAAAGCATCTTTCAGGAAAAGGATATGGATGAAAAATGTCTCCAAAATAAGATTGAAGCTAGCATTGTGGAAACCATAAACAACAGACTAAAAAATAAGAATCAAATTGAAGGTACCTTTTCTTATTGGGACAGTGAGATGAGGAAAGAATGGTTTGGCTTAAATATTCCCCCTCAGTATGGTAAAGGAGACAAAAATAGTAAGGAGGCAAGAAAAAACTGCAAATGGACGCCTCCACAACGGGAATGGTTTAAGCTCAACGTCGATCGATCATCCCGAGGATAACCTAGGCACTTCAAGAATTCAATGTGTAGTACACCACTAGGAAGGCAAAATTTATGGCAAATTTGCAAAACCTATTGGAAATGCCACCAATAATATAGCAGAATTGGAGGCCTTGATTACAAGGCTAATACTCTGTAAAAAGTTAGGAATCAAAAACTTTAAGGTAGAAAGAGATTCGCAAATAATCATTAATGCAATAAGAACAAGAAACACCCCCAATTGGAACCTAAATACTAGACTTGAAAGAGCAATAGATCTTCTAGAGTACTTTAATCTAACAAAGTTTAATTATATTTATCGTCAAGGAAACAAGTTGGCCAATGAACTAGCTAACAAAGGAGCAGATGGTACAATAATAGAAGAAATTGGTAGAACATAGGAATCTAATTTTAGAAAATAACATCATAACCAAAATAAGAATTCTAGATATACAAACTATTTAAACCAATTTCGAACCCCTCTAGTCTTATCAAAACTCTCAACCAAAACATACCCATTAATCTATCTAGAAATCATAATCCCTAGGAATAATAAATATTGAGGACAGTAAAGAAGCTAAGACACTGGAACACAGAATCTCTTTAATTAAAACAAGAATTAATAGAGATAACACACAAACAGAAATAAGCAGTGAAATACACATTTAGATAAATACTGATAAAAGAAATAACACTTTATACCATTTATACATGTATTCATTAGTAGTTCAATTCATTTATAGATTTAGGAATTAGTAATACACATACAAATATGCATTCACATTCAATCACAAACATGGTAATATTAGATAGGTAAATCTATAGTAGTATCTAATAGTAGCAACTAGCCAATTCTCCCACACTTATTTCTTATCTTAAAAACATGACACCATGTTGCCTACATATAGGAGGAATATACTTCAAATAGGCTCTTTAAATTTATCCCAAAACACAAATAAACTGTAAAATGCATTTTTTTAGAATATACATGGAGGATCTCAGCAACTTGTAAGGCAACATATACAATAATGATTCAATAAAGTACCACCTCACATGCATAAATAATATAGAATCCCTAATTATCACCTTATCACACTCATTTATTCCCATGATACTAGAAAATCATGTAAAAGCAAGGGAGAAATCTGTCAATTAAATGTTTCTATTATCACTTGCCTTTTCAGCACAAAGAAACATGATAAAAGATAGTTCTCCATCTAAGATGGCATTGAATACAATGCAATAATGATTTAAAAGAAGTGATGTAAGGTGATTTGAAGCGTGAATAAAATTCCGAGAAGATCGAGTAGGACGGATGGGAAATGGCTTACAACTGTAGGATACAGATTATCATCATGATTAATTAACTCCACACATGTGAAGATCAATTAAATACCATAGAAGAATATGTAACTCAATCCAGTATAAGCAATAAACAAATTAGTTAGAAGTATGGATACACCGATTAGGATGAAATCTGGCAAGAGGGAGATGTCATTTTGGGAAGAAATAACAGAGATGAAATTAGGAAAGATGATGAAAGTTAAACATGATCTTATCTTTAGAGTTGTAGTGAAGATTGTGGGTAAGGAGTTCACGCTGTTTGAGGTTCGCCCAAAGAATAATTCAGAAATAATAGCCATGTTTGTGGCTATTATACTCCATGTTGACAAGGATAAGGCGGCTATAAGAGAACTTTGCAACTGCTTGTTTAAGGAATTCCTACTGAATGAGTTAGAGGTAGTCCTTGAGAACATTGATGAGAATTTATGCATTCCCAAACGCAACGAATATGGGATCAGAAATCACCCGGTTTGAGTTTATCCCATTTTGATTATCGAGGACTACAATGCTTTTGAGAAGAGATTGCCAACAATTAAGAGGAACTGGATGTTTCTCTTGAATGTAATGCAGGTTAGGATTTGCAATGAATGGAAGGGCATGGACTGGTACCTAAAGGCAGATAAGGTTAATCATAGTGACGAGGAGGAAGATAATGTCCATGGCAAGAAGGAAAAGCAGAACGACAAAGGCAAGGAGATAGCCGAGTAATTTTGGGGTTTACTATAGCAGTAAAATTTTCCTTTCCAATAGTAGTCTAGTTTGTTTATAGATATAGACGGTAGGTTTTGATATAGATTTAAATATTAACTGTAAGGTTGTCAAGTAGACTTATCCTTAGACTTGGTAGTAGACATATAATTTTAAGGTACTTTTCAAACTTAAGATATCAGTAATATGGTTATGAATTTTTTAGTTGGTATATAAAGAATATATAGAAATAGATAATTCGGTTAAGTTTTAAATTGTGTTTGAAGTTCTGAGTTTAAGGAGTATTATGTTAATATGTATATTAGGTTAAATTATTCTTGGGGTATAGTTAAAACTAAACTTATTCCTTCCATTACGAGAATGTTACAAATTAATCAACACTTTTTCCATAAATTGTCATTAAGATAAGGGATTGTTAGATTTTAGGGGACAAAATTGTTTATATTCATCCAATAACAATTGTCAAGATATTTAGCATCTCGAAAATTTTAGGGAGATTAATCAATTCGGATTCCCCAAATCGCACTGATTCCCTCTATTCATGAGCATAAATAGCATGACCCCATCTACTACCCCGCAAAGCCTTCTCTTCCTTCCCCCAGGATGGATACCCCCATTAAGCTTTCAAGTCCCAAAGAATCAAGTAGCCTTTGATGAAGCCATTCAACGGGAAAGACTAAAAAAGATTATGTAATCTTCCCATTTCTTGGTAGTTAGAGTAGTCTTCAGGATTCTTGGTAGAGAATTTATATCCAACACAGACAGGATACAAAGCCAATTCTGCTATACCAGCAATGTTAATTGCATCTACGATACAAGTAGATCCGGATAAACAGGCCATAGGATGGCTCTGTAGACGAATCTTCAAATGGAAGTATCTAGGAGACTTAGATATAGTTATCGACAACATAAGGGGTGATCTATCCATTCCAAAACCCCGATATTATGATTCCCCATTAATCAGGGGAAGGCCTATCCCCACCCTACCCATCTTAATAACAAAATATCTGGATACCTTTAGAAACAGATGTCCCTCCATCAGAAGAAATCTAAACTTTTGGTTTCACTTCCTACATATCAAAAGGCCAAAAGAGGAAGATTGGTTTGACGTGTTCATTCAGGAAGATTGGGTTGGTGACTAGGGATGCAAAGCAGAAAAAAATTATGATACAGAAAGCTCTGAGACAACGGAAGATACTAAGGGATCTAACATGAGAAATCAATAATCTTTCTTGGAATCCACGCTATGTTAATGTTTTGGCCTTTACGGCAAAGATCAACGCATTGGACAAAGTGGCAATAATAATAATTAATATATTGGATATATTATTCATATATTTAATTATGATAAAATCGGTTGGATAATAATAATAAATATAAAAGGTTATATTTATTACTAAGGATTGATTTTAATAATTAAATATGGAGCAAATAATATAAAAGAATATATTATTATTATGGACCCAAGTCGGCCAACTTGGGAGGCCAAGAGTTTATCTTAATAAGCTCATATATTAGAGCGACTTGGAGAAGGTACGAAGCAACCAAAAACATAAGGTTGCCTTCTTCCTTCAGCAAGATCTTTGGAAGAGCTTATCTAGGAGCGAAAATACTAGCAGCGAATTACATTTTGGAACAAACCTTTTAAGCTCTTATTCAAAGGCGAATTAGAGCAGAATTCAAGGAGAATTAAGCAGCCCTAAAGGACGATTAGGGCAGAATTAGTGCAACATTCAAGGGCGAATTGTAGCAGCCCTACAAGGGCGAACTTGGACAATATTGAGCAGATTATTAGGGCGAATTGTTGCGGCCCTAGAAGGGTTAATTGTTGCAGCCCTAGAAGGGCGAATTTGGGCAGCTCCAAGGTGCGAATTAGGGCAGTCCAAGATGGGAAAATTAGGATGAATTGAAGCAGTCCTAAGGTGCGAATCTGATAGCACATTAAAGACATTAAAAGGCAGATTCATAGCAGTCCTTGGAGGCATAGGTGCAGATCGAAAGTCAGATCTGAATGCTGATTAGGATCAATCAGAATTGGAAGAAGCTCCAAGTGGGCTAAATTCAACGTCCGTAGAAGTCACATTGGAGAACTTGAAGTCTAATTTCTGAGTACCATCTCTCCTTCTTTGTGATTTCATATTTATATCCTGTGCTTAGTGTTTGAAAGACTTCTATAGATTGCATATTCCTTGTGATAATCTGAAAACATTAACATGGTATCAGAGCCTAGGTAGAATAAAAGATCCATTTTCAGATTTAGGAATTCAGTTTAACTCTTTCAAAACTAAGAAATACTATGGCAACCGGGGTTTGGCTCAAATAGTAATTTGACTTTACATCTTATTACATTTTATGAGGGTTTTGATTTGCATCAAGATCTAGGATTTCGATAATGCAAATTCATTGGTCCTTCTACGCCTAATATTGATTGGCTCCTATGTTGTGAAACCATCTCATAATTGGCTGGAAAGATATGGGTAAAAATTGTGTCAATACATTCTTGCATGTTTTGAAACTATACGATTGACCTTCTTAGGGTAAATTACAAAATATCTGGAAACATACATTGAGAGGGAGTCTAACCTTGTGGACATTATAAGGTAAACCTAAGCTTCAGAGGGAGAAGATAGGATCTGTATAAACCTCTCACCATATTGTTCCAGAGGGCGTAGATCATCTTGAATGGCACAGGCCCCAGAGATCATAACCTGGTATGACTTTAAACATTCATGAATAATATGAATCGTGGGCATACTAATAATTTATCCCTATGTGGTTCTATAGAAGGAAACCCACCTTAGTGCTTGACTTAGGGAGTTTAATCATGGGCTCACGTAAACCTGGTTTTGCAATATAAACTCCTTTCTTTACTTTTTGCATTCCAATTGTATGAATGTGCGGGATCATTCCTATCGACATGGCTGTTTGACATAGCTAGTTAATTGTTATTACCTGATTATGAATGTGTAGGACTGCATACTTCACTTTGGTATATATGCATGGGAACATTAACTGTTTTATTGGATACATACATTATGATACCTTGACATGCATATATGAGGAGCATACATTATGTATGGATGTATACTTGGCTTGGACATATGTATGGGAACATTCACAGCTGATTAGCATAGTTGTTTCTTTGCATATCAATTATGGGCATAACTGATTGACATAGCTAATTATTTGTTTTTGGCATAGCTGATTACTTATTGGCTGATTACTTGCTATTAGCATAACTGGTTAAATATCATTAATATGCTATTGGCATACTTAAGATATGCGGGAACATAAATAGGTTGGCATTGGCATGCAGGAATTTATATATGTTGGCATATGATTACATTGACATATTTTATAGCTTTCCACATTTAGTTTACACTTGCTTATATATAGCAAACTGGTCATATGGTTTCATAAGATAAGATTTATGTGGTTATTCTTATGTTTATATGGCTAACATCCTTGTTATGGATCAGGTCTTGATATCATGGTTTTGATATCGGTTGAGTCCTTGTGACTCGTGGATCTTGGATCCACAAGTTGAGCACATGGAGACGTCATGGACTTGATGTCGGTAAGCCATTACTCGGAGCATTTAGTGAATATCATGGACTTGATATTCGGCCAATGATGTTGATATCATGTGTTTGGTATCTGTTGAGTCCATGTGACTCGTGGATCTTGGATCCACAAGTTGAGTACATGGAGACATCATGGACTTGATGTCGGGAAGCCATTACTCAGAGCATTTGGTGAATATCATGGACTTGATATTCGGCCAATGTTTTTGAGATCATGGGTTTGATATCAGTTGAATCCTTATGACTCGTGGATCTTGGATGCACATGTTGAGTACATGGTGACATCATGGACTTGATGTCGAGAAGCCATTACTCGGAGCATTTAGTGAACATCGGACTTGATATTTGACCAATGTTGTTGATATCATGGATTTGATATCGGTTGAGTTTGTGAGGCTCAGGGATCATAGATCCACAAGAGAGTCTGGTGACATCATGGATTTGATGGACTTGGTATTCAGTAAGCCAATGTTCTTGATATCATGGATTTGATATGATGACATCATGGACTTGATGTCGGTAAGTTATTGATGAATATCATGATTGAGTCAGTTAGACTCAAGGTTGAGTGTGGTAGACATCATAGTCGTAATGACTATAGGCCAATACTCGGAGCACTTGATGAATATCATTAGTACTTGATATTCGGAATATTATCATGGATTGATGGAATACATGTGTGACTTATATTTTCATCATGTTTGATAAGATGATAGAAGTGATATCTATGACACTATTGGATAAGGAATCCATTATGGTTATGTTTTTGAGTCCTAATATAGATGGGAGTCCAAGAGGGAGTGTTAATGTTTTGGCCTTTACCGCAAAGATCAATGCATTGGACAAAGTTGCAATAATAATAATTAATATATTGGATATATTTAATTATGATAAAATTGGTTGGATAATAATAATAAATATAAAAGGTTATATTTATTACTAATGATTGAATTTAATAATTAAATATGGAGCAAATAATATAAAAGAATATATTATTATTATGGACCCAAGTCGGCCAACTTGGGAGGCCAAGAGTTTATCTTAATAAGCTCAATATTAGAGCGACTTGGAGAAGGTAAGAAGCAACAAAAAACATAAGGTTGTCTTCTTCCTTCAGCAAGATCTTTGGATGAGCTTATCTAGGAGCAAAAATACTAGCAGCGAATTACATTTGGAACAGACCTTTTAAGCTCTTATTCAAAGGCGAATTAGAGCAGAATTCAAGGAGAATTAAGCAGCCCTAAAGGACGAATTAGGGCCAAATTAGTGCAACATTCAAGGGCGAATTGTAGCAGCCCGACAAGGGCGAACTTGGACAATATTGAGCAGATTATTAGGACGAATTGTTGCAGCTCTAGAAGGTGTGAATTAGGGCAGTCCAAGAAGGGCAAATTAGGATGAATTGAAGCAGTCCGAAGGTGCGAATCTGATAGCACATTAAAGACATTCAAAGGCAGATTCATAGCAGTCCTTGGAGGCATAGGTGCAGATCAAATTCATTTCAAAGTCAGATCTGAATGCTGACTAGGATCAATCAGAATTGGAAGAAGCTCCAAGTGGGCTGAAATCAACATCCATAGAAGTCACATTGGAGAACTTGAAGTCTGATTTCCAAGTACTATCTCTCCTTCTTTGTGATTTCATATTTATATCTTGTGCTTAGTGTTTGAAAGACTTCTATAGATTGCATATTCCTTGTGATAATCTGAAAACATTAACATGCTAGACATCATAAACAGTCTTAATATTTGCATGTCAACTGAACTTTACCAAATGTAACTTAATGTATGAAGACCAATATATTTCAAACAAGTAGTAGATGTCCAAGATACTATTTTGTAAAAATGAGGTCGTGTCAAACTTAAGAAGAGTTGGTCAAATTCAGTAAGGGAATATATATATAAGGTTTTGACATAATGCATTATAACGATTTTCAGAGCTACGACAGATTTTTGAAAATTCTGGGGAATATTCTCGGAGTCTTTTATAAGAAAACTGGTTACTTAAATTTACCTATATTAAAGCGTGGTTTAAAACCCCTGGCTTGGTAATATATTGAAGCTCTCTTTTCATGAAATCAACATGGAAAATTTCCTTCTATGATGACCTCAAGAAAGAGGCCTTCAATACATCACCTCTAATTGAATGATCTTCTTGCACTATCAAATCTGGGGCGTGGGGTTTACTTTCTTTACAAAGTAAGATTATTACGCCCTATTTAAAAATTACCATCTTTTCTTAAAAACTTGGAATGTTTTTTCACTATCTAGAATCATGGAAGTCAGTGTTTAGGTTTATGCAAATTTGGGTCCATTCAATACGTTATAACTTATAATGTATCCTTAAATAAAATTTTAATGTCTCAATTAAATATTATATATATATATAGACACAATAATTGGCATAAATAAATATCAAAAATTGATTAAAGAATATTAACACATTTTAGTAGAAGTTTATCGATCTATCATATACATATACAGAAAAATTGATACCTGTTGACATGTATGTTTATGGTTAATCCAGCCTATCTGAAATATATTTTAAATTTGGAAAACCTAATCACAAATGTTTGTGGTCTTTGATGGGGTAAGAGCAGAATAAACTGGTATAGATGACCTCATGGATTTCTTTTGTGATTAGAAAGTAAGCAAAGGATAAAGTCAGACCTGATCCAATTATGACACTAATGGTTATCAATTATGACCGTATCAATCAAGAATACATGTATAAAGGTTAAGTATATGTGTGTGTCTGTGTGTGTGTGTGTGTGTGTCTGTGTGTGTGTTTATGTGTGTGGATCATATGTAATCCATAAATTTATCTACGAACAAAAACTATTTTACCCTCTCTTATACATAAGAATAGATTAGGAGCTAATACCAAATGCTGATGTTGCAATGGAAATAAGTGATGTGTAGCTTTTAACAGCATTTCTATCTTTGCTACATAAGGAATTTGGTCTATCCCCGTTATTTTTTCAATTAGAGACCAAATGCTATTATAATCTACGCCTGTAATATTTACTGATTTCAAACAATCTTGTGGTTTTTAGTACTGCTCCTTACAATCACAGACGGGTGATTTTTCTATATAAAGGAAATTAATAGTGATTTAAGAATAAAAATTATTAAGTTTCTAGATGATTAAATGCTTAATGTTATCCACAAAATGAATATTGAGGTAATGAAGGTTATGAAATTGAAAGATTACTATGTTTATGATCTTGGAATATGCATTTAATCAAAGAAAATCACAAGGTCTGTACTAACGACTTAACAAAGTTCTTGGTAGAGTTTTCATGCTATTTTTAGTGGTGATGCAAGTCACAAAGTAAATCCCAAACATCAAGTTTTAATAATCAAGCCAAACCAAGATAGCAAGAACAGTAGAGGGGCAAGGAATAAGGGATCAAATGAAATGAGATACATATCTTAAGATAAATAATATCTCAAGAAAGTACAAGTGTAAAGACAAGGATTTCAAGCAACTAGATCCAGATAAATCTGAAGAACAACTTACAAAGCAAAACCTTGAAATAAGTTTAAATGTACTAAACTGGACATGTATAGCCAAGGGCTAAATTTTTGTCGATTGTCCAGGGCAAAGCATTTTTTAAGTTGTATTTTTAATTATTTTACGAATTGGGTTGAAAACCCCTGAGCAAGACCGGAGGTTTTCTTGGTCCCGTTCTTTCCTACCGGTGCTCGCGGTGAATGGGACATCTGTTGTAACTTCAAAATTTATAATCAATAAAATCTTTGGCTTGGGCGTTTTACCGACCAAAAAAAAACTCAACAATAATAATATAGAGAAAGGATAGACATCAAATGCTCAAGGCCGATAGGCCACTTAAGCATTTGATTTCATCGATTGGACTTATCCGACCGAAGCTATAAATCATTAACATAAAGAAGTTGTACTAACATATGGGGTGTTGTACAACACACTAGAAGGGTTCAAAATGGACATTGATTGGTCCAGGTCAGCCAACAGTTATCATTGTCACTATTTGATCAATTTGAATGTATTTATGGATATACAAATAAATCTACTACAGCTATTTCATATATTCTTTTGAAGAAATCCAGTGCACATTTATCTAGTTAGTAAAAGAAAAGCTATTAACAGCATCTGAAATTTTAAAAAAGTCAATTATTGTGGTAATTATTTTAGAAATTATGTCAATACAATATTGGATGGAAATTGTTTGAAAACTTGCCTACATGGCAAAAGTGTTGTAATTTGCAAGTTTGATCAAAAATTCCTGGAGAAGCTTATTACATTTACATTTTAAAACGAATTGGTATAATGTCATTAGACTTGTAAATAAAAGACTCTCATTGAATATTCTTATGGCATTTTCTCTATGACCAAGGGGAAAATCAAAAAGTAAAATTATTGACAATTCTCTAACACCCTACGTCGTGTGCATGTGATGACATATAACAAGCTGATCCGTTAGAAGAATGAGCTTGATAAGCAGTATATTTTAGAGCTTCTTGCAATTTTTCAGGGAAAAAAATCACTGCCAAAGTTCAAGATTTATTTTTCTCAACAAGAAGTGCAGCCTCGAAATCTCATTTGATGTAGCACTCTAATTATCATAGCCAAATAGTAGCACCATAAGAATTAGAAATGTACATCGGTAAGTAGAATATATGATAAACTTAAGAAATGCCAAAAATATTTGGCATAATTATAGATGATGTTTATCTTGCCGCAGCCTAATGTTTAGAACTTTCAATGGCTATTCTGTTAAGTTATAAAGAATTTGCATTGATATCCAACAAATATGAATGATTAGATCGAATAAGGATCAACTGCAAATGTCAAACACTTAAGGGTTCGCAACTCTAGTTGTTTCATATTGGGTCTTACATTTGGAGTTTGTTTCTTTTTCTTTCTTCAATATATGGAGCAACATAAACATGATGAGAATATATAAGAAATGTACATCTATATGTTGAATATGTGAAAATTTTGAGAAACTCGGCAAATACTTGTGAAAATTGTAGAGCTCCTTTGTAAAATCATAAAGCATTTACAATGTTATTCGACAGATATGAATCGTTAAACTGAATAAGGATCAACAGTGAATGAAACAAAACTAAAGTGTTGATGGTTTGTAGCTTCTGTCAAATAAATCCTATGAGACTATTGAAAATATATATATAATTTATTATGTGAGATATAATATATATAGATATATATTTAAAATAGTATTAGGAAAAATTAATATAATAATGATTCAGAGATATTACATGTGTGTGTGTGTGTGTGTGTGTATATATTTATATAGTTACATAATCAATTATCATTATATTAAGCTCATAATAATGTATAGACATGTCCCATGAAGGGACATGCATGGGACATGTCTCTCCTAGCCTCATTCTCAATATAAATGAAAGAGAGATTGCTGCATTTGGAAAACACATACAACATAGAGTGTTATTACATTTGCAGCTATCCTAAAACTTAACATGGTATCAGAGCCAAACTACAAATGTAAGAGACTAGTTTGTTGTGACTGTCTCAAAAAATACAGTCTCAGTAAAGGGACCATATCTCACAAATACACCGTTGGATTTTGCTGAATTTTGGATATGTTGGTGATAAACAAATTGTGAAGAATGTCACCGGAGCGATTGGTGAGAAAGTGTGAGGTTCAAAAGTTATGATGGACTGTGTACGGGTCTATGTAAAATTCCTGAAAGCGGCTTTCATTAAAGAGATATTAATTTGTTATGATCGTGGTCAAGCATTAACAAAGAAGCATGTATTCAAGGAAGGGTGTCTCTTTCTAGAAAGAAAGCATTATAGTGTCACCTCTCTTGGAGCAATCAAGTCATTTCACAAGAAGACATGAGAATTGTTCAACGATATAAGAGTGGGAATTGTACATTGTGGGGGAGAATAATAACCAATATTACATTCTCATTTGAACCATCCTTAGTGGGGAGTTGATTCAATGGGGAGATGTCTCTCAAATAATCTCAAGTGTTTTCTGATTTGATGTATATGGACCTTCATTGAAGCAACTTGTATCAAGGATGTTGATGTGCAGATAAGTATCTATTATCCTTGAATATTACATTTATCTACTCATTTTAGTCTCTGTCATTTGTAATTCTATACGTACTATAAGAGATATTTGCCTTGATCTTTTCCGAAGATTCTCTTGCAGGAAAAAGAAGATTGATATCAGATTCAAAGGGAGTTTGACACTTCAGAGATAACTTTGGACGAGGAGCTTAGAAGATTGATATCATATTCAAAGGGATTTTGACAGGTTATCTTAAGCAATCTTGGATGAAAAGATCAACAGATTGATATCTTCTCAATGAGTTCTTTTGTGTGAGAGAAGTTCAAGGTGAAATCCCTTGTTTCCACCCTTTGCGCTGAGGCATGGTGGATGTCATGTGTGTGACTCCATATTTTTAATGGGCCTGCCCCCTGTGTACATCATGAGGAAGTGACAACTTCCAATGATTATCACTTGTATTTGTTAAAGTTATTGGAAGGTGACGATCTTACAATAGCTTGATCTTCTATCATGATAGACATCTTATGATGGCTGAAACAGATCATGATAGATGATATCTTGCATGCTAGATTAAGTTCCTTAAACAAGCCATGATCTTCTATTGTGATAGACATCTTGTGATGGCTGAAACAAATCATGATAGATGGCCTCTTTTATTGTGATAGACATCTTGTGATGGCTGAAACAGATCATGATAGATAGCATCTTCTATTGTGATAGACATCTTGTGATGGCTGAAACAGATCATAATCTATGCTCCACCGAGTTTCCAGGACGGGGACGTTTTAGGGGACGGGGACGTGTTTCCGGTACGGGTACGGCTCAGAGCCAATTTTTAGGGGACGACAGCAGATGGCTATTAAAAAAATAGGGGAATTTTTATATATATCGAAAGCATTCAAAAATGCATATCATACATTGATAAACCATTCACCATAAGACATTTTAGAAGCTCAAAACAATGAATACATAGCAAATTAACAAAGTTCAAATACTTTCATTGTAAAAATAAGGCGTACATATAGTGAAAATGCTCAAGGCTCCAAGTTTCATGCATGAAATGACATAAAGAGAAGTCCAACCAAAATACTAAATAGTAAACATAGAAGTTCAACTCCATAATTAGATGTTCATAATAATCAAAATCAATAATGTATTAGCAAATAATATATGTCAAATATATGACTGTCCTCTACGAATCTAAATCAAAATCAAAGTCATCCTCTGAGGCACTTGTAGCGGCAGGATGAGGGTCCTCATCCAATGGAACCCCAAGCAATCCTGGAGGTGTGTCATCCTCCTCAACCTGCATAGCATCCTCGGGATTAACATCCCAACATAATGTTGGAGTCTGACGATACTGAACACTCTGTCGATCCTGTAGCCGCAATGCACTGTGAATAGACACTAACTTCTCCGATCGTCTGGAGGAAAGGTTGTTCCTCTTGACTCATTGGATGAAGCTATATGTGGACCAATTCCTCTCTGCAGCAGAGGAACTCGCAACCTGTGAAAGAAGACGAATGGCAAGAACATTCAGCTCAGGTGCATCCCTTCCATGCCATGTCCACCATCCAATAGGGTCCCTTTGAGCTAATGTAGCTCTATCTGTCTTCGCCTCTAGTCTACTAAAGGTTGGACCACGAAGCTTGGAAAAGTCAATCCACTGTTCCCGAAGTCTACCAGCATCATCTTTATTGTACATTTTTGCAAGGGCCTTGAAGAAGCCCTCCTTCACCTGAGTTGAACAAATAAAAAACATATTAAAGAGATCATCATAACTTCATAAGAGATCTACTTTGCAGCTTGCTATTTCACATTTAATTAAATAAATGATAAAATTTAAATTGAAACTTGAGATTTCAGATTTGAGACTCACCTCCTCATCCCTAGATGGAGCCACTCTCCCAGGTCTCGGTGCATACCATTTAGGATTGATATCATAGGCTGCCATATGGAGCGGGATGTTCATAATGTTCCACCGTCGCGTCACAATGGGCCTAAGATGCTCATCATAAAATGCCAAAGTAGGGTCCCTAGCATGAATAACATGCTTGATCTGCCCAAACATGCTATCAAAGGTCTCATAAATCTCTCCAAGGCTAGGAG
>MU225127.1:6488153-6499087 GCA_018584345.1 Thuja plicata | reverse complement strand
AAATAATAATGATATTATTATATATATATCAATATACATATATAATATTATAATTGATTTAATAATATATGTCATGTGATACAATCAGTATCGGTCATATACATTATCATTGTTTTAAATAAATTCCAATTGACATCGGCTGCATTAATACTGACTGTCATCGTTCTGTTAATACCGATTGATATCGGTTTATATCAATGAACATATTAATATTAGTAAACCCGAATGTATTGGTTATACACATCACCAATGTGTATCGTGCAATAAAATTATGATTGCCTTAATTACCAATCGGATCACCAAGGCTGCGGCATATGGTATCGGGTGGAATATTGTGATTAAGTTATATGTGATCATGTGTCGGCTGGTAAATATGTGTTATGAAAAGACATGAAATTATAGAGCCATGTCTCCTTAAGGAGACATGTCTCTATAATGACATGTCTCACATATATATAGTTATTTGTTGAATGGTAAGAGAGGAGGTATATAAGGAAAATACAATACAAGTCTTATTTATCAAGTCAGCATAAATATTAAGATTAATATATTATATATATATATATATATTGAGGTTATATATATTATATATATTAAGATTATATAAGAAAATTTAAAAGACATAAATCTGATCCAAAATTGAACATTCTTTATTGGACTTTCGTATCTATTTTTTATTTTACAGCTTTCACAAATTCATTTTATGTTTCTGTCATCCACTTTTAATGGTTGGTTTACAACACTTGGTCTAGCATAGATTAACATGTCATTCAGATGCTTAGTAATTTGAAGGTAAGCAAATCAATAATAACTTTAAATATAATAAGATTGTTAAGATGGCCTGAATGAATAGAAACTCACAATCAAGCAAGGGGCTTTAACTTTGAGGTAGAAAACTATATATTATCTATATAGAAATGTGTAATTTACAACTAATTATTATAAATATTTAAAAAAAGGCAATTTAGACATTTCATTGACATTAAATCTTTCATTCCAAAGTTATTTCACTACTTTTAAGATTAAAATATATAGAAATGAATAACTTAGAACTAATCCCTTCAAATAATGAAAATACAGTCAATTAAGACAATTTATTGAAATTAAATCTTTTATTTACCTAGGGTGTTGAAAGATGATGTTGGTTTTGTTTGTCATCATATTGGTCCAATTGCTATCATGGTTTCTCAGCATAAAATGTATGTTCTGTGACTATGCACAATTCTCCAATGCCCTAACTTTGAAGTTTTAGATACTTATAGAGATATCCTCTAAAATATATATATATATGTGTATATATATATATATATATAAGGCATGTGCATGTACTCTTTCGAGGATCCTAATTCACAATATGTAAGAAGTGGTTATAATATATATAAATTCATAAAAAAGATCTTGATTCATCAATTTCAAAAATGGCTTCAATTGATCCTCAAGATTCTAAATCGAATGATAGATTTGATGACAAATATTTCATGCACTACTCCTTAAAAATTTCAGATTAAATCATCATCAGAACCTGATTTTGCAGATATTCTCAAATATTTGCTAATGATCCTAAAATCTTATTTATGATGGATTTGACGGTGATGTAATTAATCTGCTCATCAAATCTTCTTGGCAAGATCATGATAATAAACTTATCTATGTATTGCCCTTCGCATGATTGACTACACTACAAAGTTACAACCATGACTGAGTAATAAGACAAACGTATCTAATGAAGCAAGTTGACTCAAAACAATGCTTGAACGAAAAACCTATCTTTTGTCCACTTAAGCATTCCTACCAACATTAAAAAGCCGATTGCCCTTACTGCAAAATAACATGTTCTACAGAGATCACTAGACATGGACTATTATAGAGAAATGAATAACAAGAATTTTACGATAAAAACATTTGTTCTTTGACTTTCAAAAAGTACGTGAGGTTGCAACATAAACCAAATGACAAATCATACTAACTAACTACAAAATACAATAAAAGCACAGGGTGATTCCCCGTCAGATTTTCTTAGTAGTCTTAATATCAAGTGCAACGAACGCAAATCCATCAAAATTAGTAGTAATTTATGACAAACTTACATCCCTACCCAAAACCCGTTGACGATGAATCACTTGCTTTGAAGAATATCTTTTTCCAGGGATTATATAATCATTGAATTTCTCTCCAAGAGGAACTTTGGATGGAATTATGTTTGAAAGAGGTTCACCAGCTGCTGGACAATCTATCCAGCCTGCAAGATGCAAACAATAATTAGTGATGTTTCATCCAACACCACAAGGGGAGTGCTATGTAGACTAAATAAATATTTCCTACATTCAAGTATGATTGAATAACAACATACATTAATCAGAACATAAAAATGTTGCTGAGAGATGACGTGTTTGTGAAATATATTATATATAGAAGTTTAACATATTTAGAAGGAAAACCATGAAGTTGGAAATGAGCTTAAAGTATGACTATAAACACTTGGCACCTTTCTTAAAAATAATAGTAACATAAAATATTTACCCCAATTACTTGAGTAGAAATATAACTGAATGAATGGTCAATCTGAATCCAAAAAAAGATGGAAGCTTAACATCTTAAGAAGGAAAACCATGAAGTTGAAAATGAACTAAGTATGACTATAAACTCTTGCCACCTTACTTAAATATAACAGGAACATTAAAAAAATCGCCATGATTACTCTAGTAGAAATATAACTGCACGCATGGTCAATCTTAATCCAAGATAAAACATAGTCCTTTTGTTGTAACTTACATAACAAATTTTGCACAAAACAAGATTGAAACAATTCCATATCAAGACACCTCAAAATGGCTTGGACAGTTCTCAAATGTGGGAGTACTTGTAATGATTTAACTGGGATGTAACACATCATTGAATTCATGGGTTTCTTAAAAATATAAATGCATTAAATGGTTGGACAGGAGAACAAAGACACAGGAATAAGAGGTATGATCAGACAGTCTATGTCCAAAGACATGACGCTTGCAAAATGAGTGCTGTATGCAGGAAGAGTTACATATCATGCGATTCTTGCATATAGACAATGACAACAAACAGGTGCATGGCAAGAAGATACAATACATATCACCCATTGATATTTTATTGAGGTCTATGATCTTGTAACATAGACTGGATGGAGATTCTATCTAGCAGCTAAATACACAACTTTAGACACAGATCCTTCACAACTCGATCTTTCATTTTATTAAATTGATATTGCAGCTACAGTTGAAGAAAAACTGAACAATTGAATCTAAAATACTGAAACAAAAATCAAAATTTCACCCTCAATCTTTGCTAGGTGAATTTTCCTGTCATGGCACTTTAAACTCCCTCAAAATACAATGATTTTTCCCATTTTCATCACTGAAACTAAGTTTTAACCCTTGCTGGGCAGTTTTTCACATTCTAGCCCTTCAATCTCTATTTACTTTCAATGATCTTCTCCATTCTATCTCTAAAGGTCAGGTTTTTAAACTTGCAGAGTGTTTATAGTTATTTTCCAAGGTTTTTTTCTAAACAGTTTACTGCTCTCTCCCTTTTGGCAATCTCTTTCTTCTTCTCTTTACTTTCACTCTGTTCTTCCCTCTTTTCTATGCAGCGCCATCATGTTTTAATTGCTGGATTTTTTAACCACTAAAAAAATGGCACACAGCCTCTTCATTCTCCCCTTTGTCCTTCCACACACTACGCCTTATCTCCCCTTATGTCAACTTCGATTTCTTTTTAAAAGTCTCTATTTTCCCTTTGCTGGTGCCCTGTTAAAGCACCCCCCTAAGGCTACAAAAGATGTCTTGAAAAAAGAAAATCACAGTAAATGAAACTTGGGCTTCACGTCAGCATGTCATTACTCAACATAGCATATGCCATGTCAAAATGAATATCTGAAACAAAAGAATACTCTTTTTAATCTCTCAGTGAAGTGTGGGTAGAAAGATACACAATTTGCGAAACCAGATAACAAAAAATGACTTTTTGCATACCTTTTCATTGGAAACATAGATTTGCTTGAAAACTGGCCACATTACATGGAATCACTTCACAAGTCTCCTCATAAAATATTTCGACTCCACCTCCCATAAAGCTCCAAAATTAATTGTTTCCGAAAATTGCATTGTGAAAACAAAGAATTTTAAATTCTCCCAACTGGTAAGGAGTTTATTGAAATAATATTATATATATTATAATGGTCATCTTAGTTTCTATATTTAGATTCAGATATTTTTAGCACTTTTGTCCGCTATTTTTAGTGTCGCTATTTTTAGGGACTTCTGCCTTGTAATTTTTTATTTTAGGAGACTTTGTCTCCATAGTTTAACGCAAAGATCCAGGACTCAACACGAGTCATGCAGGTACCCAGGATCAATGAGCCGAGCCACCCTCGATAGGTCAAAATAACCCTGACCCGTGACTCGGCGGGCTAGACTATCTGACTCGCGTGACTCACCGAGTCCGTGGTCCATGACCCAGCCACGTGGCAGCCAATTTGGCATTGAAAAAATTTATGAACACCAATGTTATTTACAATAGGATAGTTGGCCAACATATGATCTGTTGCACAAAGTGTTAACTATAATGGGAATAAATAGAAGGTGTAAACATGTTTACGCTGCACTTATGATCTGTCCAAAATGTATCACTTTCTTGCATTCATCACTCTTATCCATGTGATAAGGCAATGTAGGACATGCTACTAGATCCATTGCTGGATATTTCCAATGCTCATATTGAGTTGAAATCTACAACCTTATTTTTATATTCTGAAAATTTCACCAACTGTAAGTGAGATACAACACAATGTCTTTAACACTTTTTGATCACCAAGATTCCAAAGTTATGAAAATGTGGAAGATGCATTTACTTTTGAATCTCACACCTTTATTTCATGGATTTTATATACATTTGACAATATTTATAATTCTATATAACAATGTTTTCTATTTCCTTTAGCCACAATTTACGTTTGTACTTATGTGATGGATGTATATTTATGTATGTGATCAAATTAGCTTCTATTTGATGATGTTATAGTGTCTTTAAGCTTTATTCAATAATGGGTGCATGAAACAAGTTTTAAATAGTTAAAAATCTCTAAATTATAAGGATTTTTTCATTTTGCCGAGTTGCTGCTGACTCGCCGAGTCATGAGTCGAGTCGGCCTTGCCGAGTCTGACTCAAGTCCGAGTCTAGGAACTCTGGTTTAACGCAATCATCCAAACATACGATTTTGTAACATGGTATCAGAGTAGTGAAATTTTTTTTTGCAGTCTACTTCAAACCCGAGCTAGGGTTTACTGCAAATTCAGAGTTTGTGTTTTCCAACCAAGAATTGCGAGGTGCCTTCCACAATTACCCACGTTTTTTCGGTTCCACATTTTCGACTCTATTTTCTAAGGTTTTTTGGCCCCAGTCTTTTAAAACCTACAAATCAAGGGATTTAAAATTCGCATTTTTTTCGGCGGCGCTACTTTCCTCTAATCCGTGCGATTTCTTGTGCGACAAAAATCGCGATTCTTTGCTCAGACTCTGCGCGCGTGCCTTTCAGCCCGCAATTTTCAGCTACCTCTAAACACGATTTTTCCAACATTTTTTATCCACGATTTTCGTGTTTTTAAAAATGACCTGCATTGCACTCTAATGTTTTCTGCCAATTTCGGTCCGTGAACGAAGCTTCTCGGCTCTATCTTCTGCTAAAAATGGCCATTTTAGGGGGGGGGTTTCTCTACCCCGCGTCTGTATCTACGACACGATTTTTTCATGTCTTTAAAACCCGCGATTTTGGTGTCAAAATTCCCTGGAAAATCTGTGATTTCATCTGCAACAATTTCACCACTCTTCACTACACAGCTAGGGTTTCCTGTTTTGTGTCTCAAATTTTTGTTTTGGGCAAGAAACCCTAATCAGCTAACCAAGGGTTTTCTGAAATCGGGTTTTCAACCCTTAAATCCGACTAGGGTTTTCGTGGATTTCATAAAAAAAAGAGTGTTCAGTGCAATTATTGTCACAAGTTTGGTCACAAGAAGAAAGATTGCAAGAAACAGTTGGCAGACGCACAGTCTTCACAGGAAGCGTCTCGACAGAAGGGTGAAGCTGCTACACATTTTGATTAGACAGAGTTTGACTCCTATGTCTTCTGCCAAACTTTTGCAGCAGGATAGATGGAAGCAATAGTTTGGAAGCAATGCTAGTTCATTCTCTTCTAAGTAGGTGGCCTTTACAGCCCAAGCCTAAGACAAGAACACATGTAAACCTTCGTTCTCCCAGCAGCAAGCTCCATGAACCTCCGACATCTTCAAAGAAGAAGAGTGTTAAGTGCAATTATTGTCACAACTTTGGTCACATGAAAAAAGATTGCAAGAAACGGTTGGCAGTTGCACAACCTTCACAGGAAGGGTCTCGACAGAAGGCCCAAGCTACTATACATTTTGACCAAACGAAGTTTGCCTCCTATGCATTTTGATCATATCATATTATAGGAGGGTTTTAATAATTTTTCCTCAAAAATTATTCGGAGGGTTTTAATATTTTTTCCTCAAAAATCATCTGGAGAGTTTTAATAATTTTTCCTCAAAAATTATCTAGAGTTTTAATAATTTTTCCTCCAAAATAATATGGTGGGTCTTCATAATTTTTTCCCTTCAAAAACAATTGACGGGTTTTACCATTTTTCCTCACAAAACGAACTTTTGTATTCTTTGATTTGTGTCTTCGATTCTGTTTTTTTGGTTTTGATCAATTTTTCACCTTAAAAATCGTGTATGTTTTTTGTCGATTTTTTACCTCATAAATCGTTTCTAGTTTCTGTAATTCGCAAAGTTTGGATGGGATTTTATGTCAAGGATTCTTGTTTTAGGGTTTTTACCATTTTTTTTCGAAAAAACGATACTTTGTAAACTTTGAATCATGGTATCTTGCAGTCAATTTTGGGGTGTCCTGCTCATCTATATAAGTTTGGAGGGTTTGCTGATTTTTCTTCAAAATCATGGCAGTTGTTCTTGGTGTGTCTTTGGCTACAAGGAGGGGCATCCCAATTATCCAACATGTGATTGGACATTTTGTCAATGATTTTTGGTCAGAGGTTTTGCAAATTTTGGAAGGGTTAGTGGCTGACTCATCTCAATGGCAGAGTCAGTGGCAAGCTCTTGTCTCTTGTTGCAGAGCATTCTGAAGAAGCTGGCATCTTTCTCTATTTTTTTTCTTCTAGGTGGATTTTGGGTACTATTGGTCATTGACATTTTACAGACCCAAGGAGGGTCTTCGCAGCAGCAAAGTGTTCTCGAGAATTTATGACCACAAGACATGCAAAGTCTTCCGCAGGGTAGTTAGTTAGTACAATGACCATTAAGGGGGGGTATTAAAATAATATTATATTTATTATAATGGTCATCTTAAGTTTTAGTGTCATTTTTTTAACAACTTCCCCATTGTAATTTTTTATTTAAGGAGACTTCCTCTCCTCAGTTTAATGCAATCGTCCAGACATTCAATTTTGTAACTGAATGAAATGAAGTCACAAACACTAATGTAAAATGGTTTAGCTTTGGATCTTTTGATATTTAATTGTTTGTGTGAAAATACCAACTCAACCAGGTAATTGCCTTCAGTCGTAAAGGAAGCTTTGTCTATGGACCCAAGAACAAAAAAAGCAAACCAAAACTAGAAAGAAAATAAACAAATATTTTTGGGTATGCAGGGTTGTCTATGGACCCAGATGCTCCTGCTTCAAAAACATCAGATGAGAAGTTTGTGAACATTTTGCAGCATACCACAATCTTCCAATGATGAATGAGATAATTTATTCTTTCTCCTTTTCCAGCATCTACCTAGAACTCTTATGTCTTCCGCTGCAAAATTTGTTTACCAAACCCTCTTTCACTTGTTGTCTTTTGTCCACATGGACTGACCTCCTCCACCAAATGTATTTTTTCGTCTTCTCTTCTCTTGTGAGATTAAACCCACAACAATACATCAACCTCGACCAAAAGATTTCTTCCCATTTCTTGCTCACCACTACACCTACATACATATCAATATCAATGAAACGGAAATTAAAGTAATTCCATCATCTCCTCATCTACACCCACCTTTTCTTGTTCATATTCTTTTTTCTTCATGCCAACATGTTCAATAGTGCTTTATTGCGCTAAATCTAACACCCATGCTTTCTTCCTCTGCACTTCTATGCTGCTCAATCACCAACACATTTGAACATGATCAACATCACAAAGTTTAAAGAAATAAAAAAATTCCAACATTCTACTTCTTCATCCTTGTATCCTTTCCTCAAGTGTTTAATGCCTTCCACAAGTCATGATCAAGCAACAATCTCCATTTATGTTTTATATCGTCTTAACTTTCTGTCCTCCCTCGTACTCAACTGTATCATTTTCTTCAATATCATTTTTTCATTTAAAGGAACAACCACTGCTATAAATTTATCTTTTTTGCTAACCTTCGCTGCACAAGCTCTATATAAATTTGTACTGACAAGATCATAGAAATGATCCATCTGCACTTCCTCTGCACTCACCACTTCTTTTCCGCATTCGTTTATCAGAACTAACTGTCATGTCCCTAAATAGTCATCAATTGACTATTTAAATAATAAGGGAATTTAATTATTTAATATTAATAGACAAGTTAATTAATATTAAATAATTTATATTTCAAGTTTACAGTTTAAAGTATTTATTGTAAAATAAGTGGTTCCTTACGGAATAGTTCCCTTACAGGATACAACCAACCATTTCAGTTGTCAATAAAAACAGGTCGGGATTACCATGGAAGATATGCTTGAAGATTTGTGAAAAATATCTTGGAGACAAAACAAAACTATTCTTTCGTCAAGACTTCCGCTTCTGGCCTAGTGGATTGATAGATGTCAACACTGAAGTTATAGATGTGCACTCCGAAACTCTTCTAGACGGGACTGCCGTGGTGAGTCGAAGTATCGTGATATTCATTTGCAGACTGGTGTCCACTGAACTCGGAATTCTACCAAATTGCCACGAGTTATCATTTTCGACAAATTATATTGCCACGGTTTGTAACAGGAAGGTCGTGATTGAGGGAGGCGTCAATTAGCAACAGCACTCATATTTATGAAGATGTCACTATATATTTTGTTTGCGACAGAGGTTACCATGGATTCTGAAATATTCATTGGAGGAGATGTTACTTGCCGTGATAATTGATCGACGTTCATTATTATTGTTGATCACCAGCCAACATTGCGGTTCGCGTAGTGGATACAGACAGTGGAAGTGACACGGACAATTCTGAGCATAAATCCAGCGCATCACAAGGAGGCTGACACGCAGTCTGCAATTTGTCTTCTCTGTCGGTTATTTCCAATGAGACAAGAAAGCGCAAAGTGAGGAGTTTGCAATCGCGCCAAGGGGAGCGTGTGGAAATAGAGATTGTACCTGGGTCTGGCAATCAATGACAGCTGTTGTGCAGCGGTCTGTGTAGAACACAGGGAAGCTACGTCTGTTCTGCACGACTCACATGGAGATAGGTGCAATTGTTACATACTTTCTTTTGAATAATAGTTACAAATGGTGTATGGAATAAGAGTGGATTCTCTTGTGAACATTACAATACATTTTTTTTGTTGAATTGAATCAAGAAGTGTTCCTGAATAAATATTTGTGTCACCACTACAATAAACAAAGACCAGTATTGCAGAATGTTTATTAAAATTTCCTGAGGATTAATTTTAAAAATAGTACCTAGAATTTGGGAATTTCACAATGGTATCAGACCTTTCAATCTTGCCAGACTGTAGGGTGTTTGTATTTGCAAATCAGGGGTTATGTTTTATTGAATATGCCATCAGGCCATTACAATTTTCAGAATACAAGAGAACGTCAAACTAGAAATTCAACCAGTCCATCCAGTTCAACTCCACAATTTGAAATTGAGGAAAGTCATACTGAGATAGAAGAGGAAATAATTTTTGAACACAACAATCACATGGCAGAACCAAAAAATAATAGGGAATTAATTGCGGCATTGATTAGAAGT
This sequence comes from Thuja plicata, assembly GCA_018584345.1. Lineage (NCBI taxonomy): Eukaryota > Viridiplantae > Streptophyta > Pinopsida > Cupressales > Cupressaceae > Thuja > Thuja plicata. The sequence continues at coordinate 6,489,040 of MU225127.1, read as the reverse complement.
CAGCAAGATATGCAAAACAATATAAATACTATGACCAATCTGATGACCCAATTCATGACTCAAAATTTAAACCAAAATCAAAATGAAGGTGGTAGGGATGAACGTTCAGTTAATAATAATCAAACCGAAAGATCAGCAACAGCCAGACCTTATATGCCAAATTTTACTCCACTGAATTTACACCCTGAACATGAACCTACAGTTAGAGAAGTGCAGGATGAAATTTTGAATGATTGGGACTCAGCTAGGGCAGAATTCAGATCTCACATAACATTTAGGGAATACATGGATGTCAGAATGAAACATAGGCCACATAGGGGCAGAAATTTCAATAATGAATTACAAAGGAAAATTGGTAAAATGTCCATCCCTTATTTTGATGGCACGGGAAAAACCACCGCTAGAGCTTGGGTTCAGAAATTAGACACATATTTTCAATTAAATCCTATGAAGGAAGATGAAGCTATCAAATACGCAGCATTACATCTGGACGTAGTGGCACATGAATAGTGGCACCATGGACAGGCCACATTGGGTCATAATTTGGTAGATACATATTTGGAATTCACAGAACATCTCATTGATAGGTTTGATTCGAAAGATCCTGAATTACATTTAAAAGAACTGACACAGCTAAAACAAACAGGGACAGTTGAACAATATGTAGTAGAATTTGAAAAATTGGTTGTACTTGTCACTGAAATTTCTGAGCGAAACAAAGTTGTCCTTTTTATTGATCGACTCTCTAATTCTTTGAAAAGTTGGGTTAAGTCCTTGTATCCTACCACTCTGCAAATGGCTATTAAGAAGGCTAGAGATCTAGAACCGTCCACAAAAGGGAAAACTTGGAACAAAAATCCTTTACCGAAATTGGATAAAGACAAAGA
>MU225127.1:6448421-6486935 GCA_018584345.1 Thuja plicata | reverse complement strand
ACTGACGAATGCTCCAGCCACATTCCAGTCTTGTATGAACCATATTTTTAATAAACAGCTGCGGAAATTCTTGCTTGTTTTCTTTGATGATATATTGATTTACAGTAAGTCTTGGGAAGAACATCTGCAACATATTGATGAAATTTTGGGTATAATGGAGTCTCAATCTCTTTACGCCAAAGCTTCTAAATGTGAATTTGGTGTGACGGAAATTTTATATTTGGGACATATGATCAGTGCTCGAGGTGTGCAGGTGCATCAGGAAAAAATCAGGGCTATTCTGGATTGGCCGCCCCCACGGACTCTTTCTGATTTACGAGGGTTCTTAGGCTTATGCAGTTATTACAGGAGATTTGTTAGAGGGTTTTCACAGCTTGGAGCACCACTGACAGATCTTACCAAACAAGGGGCATTTAGATGGACTACAGAGTCACAGCAAGTATTTGACAAGCTCAAAGAGGTAATGAGTTCTTGCCCTGTCCTTGCATTACCGAATTTTGATCAGCCCTTTGTATTAGAATGTGACGCATCAGGTAAAGGCATTGGAGCCGTGCTAATGCAAAACAAACATCCAATAGTGTTTGAAAGCAGGAAACTTACTGATGCGGAAAAACTATATTCCATCTATGACAAGGAAATGTTAGCTATTATGCATGCATTAGCTAAATTCAGACAATACTTAGTTGGAGCCAAATTTGTAGTTAAAACTTATCATAATAGTCTGAAATATTTCCTTAATCAAAGAGATTTGAATGATAGGCAACAAAAGTGGATCAGTAAAATTCAAGCCTATGATTTTGAAATTGAATATGTTAAAGGTAAGCACAATGTTGTGGTTGATGCTTTGTCTAGGCGTCCGGAAGTAAATGCTTTGAGTGGGGTATCAGCTGATTAGAGGTCTTTATTATCAGTCGAATATTCTAAGAACTCCATTGCTTGTGATTTGTTGGATGGGAAAGTGCAGGATGATAGGTACACGGTTGTGAATGATATTATTTACTACAAAGATAGAATTTTCTTAGTACTTGAGTCTAAATTGAAGCTGAGAATTTTGCAAAATGTTCACGATTTGCCTCTAGCAGGACATCCGGGTTACTTCAAAACTTACAGGCAAATTCGGGAAAGATTCACATGGAAAGGGCTCAAAAATGATGTTTTGCAATATGTCAAGGAATGTATCACTTGTCAACAGAATAAAGCAAAACACTCTTACCCAGCTGGGTTACTACAACCTCTACCTATTCCAGACCAGAAATGGGAAAGCATCTCGATGGATTTCATTACTGGATTACCACGAGCTCAAGGTAAAGATTGCATTTTTGTGGTGGTTGATAGATTAACAAAATTTGCACATTTCTTTGCCATCACTACAGAATTCACAGCTATTCAGGTTGCCGGATTGTTTTTTAAGGAGATATTTCGTTTACATGGTCTTCCAAAGAACATCATTAGTGATCGTGACAGCAGATTTTTGAGTAACTTCTGGGCAAAATTATTCAGGTTGACAGGTACAAATTTGCATCACAACACTAGCTACCACCCCTAGACTGATGGGCAGACAGAAATAATCAACAAGTGGATTGAAGGGTATCTTCGTAATTATGTTGCTGGGCATCAAAAGGCTTGGATTCGTTGGCTGCACTTGGGAGAGTATTGCTATAACACTACTTTCCATATGTCCATTGGTATGTCACCATTTAAGGCATTATATGGGTATGATGCTTTATCCTTTGTGGATCTTACTTTTGACACCAGTAATGTGCCTAAGTCACGGGATTGGCTTCAGGAATGTCAAGACATTAAAAACCCTCAAAGAAAATTTATATTGTGCTCAAAACCGGCAAAAACTCTACGCCGATAAGAAGAGGGTGGAGCGAAGTTTTGAGGTTGGTGATTTAGTGTACCTTAGATTACAACCATATCGCCAGTCATCTCTCAAACGGAGTGGAGCTGAGAAATTAAAACCTCGGTTTTATGGACCTTATCCGATTGTGGGCAAAATTGGAGAGGTTGCCTATGAGTTGGCTTTACCGGCAGGTAATCGGATCCACAATGTGTTCCACGTCCCTTGTCTCAAGAAGGCATTAGGTCACCAGGTTACAGTTTCAGAGACTTTACCACCATTAGACGAGGAAGGGAAACTTGCAATGATTCCGAAGCGAATTCTCGACACACGGGACAGGCACTTACGTCACCGTACCATTCAGGAATATTTGATCAAATGGAAGGACTTGTCGTTGGATGATGCCACTTGGGAAAATGAGCAAATTCTCAGCCATCCAGATTTACAGTTGCTTGTGGACAAGCAACATGTGGCAGGGGAGAGTTGTCATGTCCCTAAATAGTCATCAATTGACTATTTAAATAATAAGGGAATTTAATTATTTAATATTAATAGACAAGTTAATTAATATTAAATAATTTATATTTCAACTTTACAGTTTAAAGTATTTATTGTAAAATAACTGGTTCCTTACGAAACAGTTCCCTTACAAGATACAACCAACCATTTCGGTTGTCAATAAAAACAGGTCGGGATTACCATGGAAGATATGCTTGAAGATTTGTGAAAAATATCTTGGAGACAAAACAAAACTATCCTTTCGTCAGGACTTCCACTTCTGGCCTAGTGGATTGACATATGTCAACACTAAAGTTATAGATGTGCACTCCGAAACTCTTCTGGACGGGACTACCATCGTGAGTCGAAGTATCGTGATATTCATTTGCAGACTGGTGTCCACTGAACTCGGAATTCTACCAAATTGCCACGAGTTATCATTTTCGACAAATTATATTGCCGCGGTTTGTAACAGGAAGGTCGTGATTGAGGGAGGCGTCAATTAGCAACAGCACTCGTATTTATGAAGACGTCACTATATATTTTGTTTGCGACAGAGGTTACCGTGGATACTGAAATATTCATTGGAGGAGATGTTACTTGCCGTGATAATTGATCGACGTTCATTATTATTGTTGATCTCTAGCCAACATTGCAGTTCGCGTAGTGGATACAGACAATGGAAGTGACACGGACAATTCTGAGCATAAATCCAGCGCATCACAAGGAAGCTAACACGCAGTCTGCAATTTGTCTTCTCTGTCAATTATTTCCAATTAGACAAGAAAATGCAAAGTGAGAAGGAGTTTGCAATCGCGCCAAGAAGGAATTGCCGTCGCGCCAAGGGGAGCGTGTGGAAATAGAGATTGTACGCGGGTCTGGCAATCAACGACAGCTATTGTGCAGCGGTCTCTGTAGAACACAGGGAAGCTACGTCTGTTCTGCACGACTCACATGGAGACAGGTGCAATTGTTACATACTTTCTTTTGAATAATAGTTACAAATGGTGTATGGAATACGAGTGGATTCTCTTGCGAACATTACAATACATTTTTTTTGTTGAATTGAATCAAGAAGTGTTCCTGAATAAATGTGTCACCACTACAATAAACAAAGACCAGTATTGCAGAATGTTTATTAAAATTTCCTGAGGATTAATTTTGAAAATAGTACCTAGAATTTGAGAATTTCACACTAACTTTCCATTCATCTCTTATGGCATTTTCACCATGTCATATGCATATAATCAGCATCATCTTCATCATAAAAATAGAAAATATTAACTTTTACCTCTGTTTTGTCCTATTTCTCTGTTGTGACATCCTCTCTATTCTCATCCCTGGCTGTCAACGTCTTCAGATCTTCACTAAGACATGCTTCAACTGCATTTTCATTTTTTTTTCTTCATCCTCTTGCATAAGAATCTCACCTTCAGTGGCATACATGTGACACCTTGCAACTTCTTCCTTAATATTAACACACACCTTGCAACTTCTTCCTTCATATTAGCACACAAAATATCTCAACTAAAATTATAAAAAGCAGGTGCTTCCAAAGGCTCCTCTTCATTGTCATTTTCTCTTTGTGCAACGATTTATGTATTTTTTAATTTATCCTTTCTGTTTCTCTGGTAGCCTTTTGTGTTTTCTCTTCCTTCTTTCTTTCCTCTTACCTAAAATTTTTCAATTCTCACATTCCTTGTTGTAATAAACGATTGAATCAAGTTCTTTAATTTGGTTCTCTCAATCTTTGTTTTCTTTCATGAGTTTTTAATTCTTCTGCAAACTGAAATCTACTTTCATGTCACATCTAGCTACAAATCCTGGTTCCATTTTTTTATTAGTAACCTTCAAAATTGTAAGTCCCACAATTGTTCAATAACCTCACCTTCAAAGTGGTCATATTTATCTTTCCCAAAACATAGTAGCCGAAAACTCCTTTGTCCCTCCTCAGGCGCATGTATCCCCGTATCCAATTTGGAGACGTATCTGATACAACCTGGATACACGTCAAATATTGTACCCATGTGTGCCCAAAAAAATTGATTTTCCAACTGTGGCAAATACTATGTGATTATATTTTTTAAAATTTGACGTAAATCTTCCTAAATTTAATGCAATTTTTAAAAAAAATTGGTATAAACAAAACCTACACCAAATGAGAAAGACAAATAAAATGTTTTTCTATTTCAGTGAACCATTTTTTTGGGTTGTCTTCCAATGCAACTCTACTATTTTTGCATATTGTAAAGTGTGAAATTAAATTACAATTATTTGTGTCTATATTGTTTTTGAAGAAATGAAAATCTCCTCTAATAACTTAGAAAATTGTGTTAAATATATGGGTATGTGTTTTTTATTAATGTCATATCCAATCGTATCCATATTGGGGGTATTAACAAATGGTTGTATCCATATCCAATATCGCATCCATATTTGTATTTGTATCTGTGTCCATGCAACTTTGTCCCAAAATAGTCAATGGTGTCCTTGGTTTCGGTTATACCAATAATTATTTTATTTCATGGCTTCTTAGCTCTCCTGCAAATCTACTTGAATACCCCCATCTAACGACAAATGCTTCTTCCACCTACTCATTTGTGATCTTCAAAATTGTAAAAATCTTCCAAACACTCAATAGCCTCTCCTTCAAAGTGGTCATATTTATCTTTCCCAAAATAGTCATATTAAATACATGCCATGACTTACTAAAATCAATTTTTGCTTCTTTAGCTATGACGGGGATGTACCTGCAAGTTTAGTCATTTTCACTTGTTTGCAACTCAAAATTAATTCTTGCCAAATAAATACCTACATACAAAATGAAATTTAGATAGTATCAAATCAACTTTATATAGGTGGCAAATCATATTTTTCTGCAAATGAGAAAATCAGCACACCTCAAGATCTCTCTTTAACAAAAGGTCCAGACAATATGATGGTCCATTTTTGGGAAACCACTTTGAGAGAAACCCCATCTCTAATGGCTGATGCAATATACCATATGAGATCCCACCTAAGAACAGCCTGCACTCTATAACCATATAATGAATCCACATTCATTTAGAAATGCCTCTGAATTATGCAGTCACTACAACTTAATTCTTTTTGCTGGACCATAATAAAAATTAAAAATTATTACCACATATACCCAGATCTCTAGAACCACCACATCCATCATGAAGGCCATAACTTTTGCCATCCATGTAGGCACAACCAAAACATCATATAGCCAATCATTTCAAAAGCCCAAAAACAAGGACGTGGTGAATTAAGAGTTCACTTTTAAGATAAACAAGAAGCAAGGCTGGATTTTCAAGCAAGTACCAAGATACAAATTATATAATTTAAAGTTCAAATATAGCATTTCTAATTATTCATGATTTGCAGCTTCGGTCAGATTAATCCTATTGATGAAATCATATGCATGAGTAATCTCTTTGACTTTCCATATAATGCTGATCATAGATATCATCAGAATGATTAATAACTAATGAGTTAATAATCTTGTACATATATATAGAAATATATATAATAAAGTATAAATAGCTTCTTCATTATTATATATATGTATATATATACATGACTGAGATTAAAATATATATAATTATTAATCATGCTGTTGGTATTAGCCATACAAATTAATGATATTAATCATATGTTGAATCGATTATATCGATTATATGCTAACATGTTGTTAGTAACTCATATAATGAATCGATGAAATGCATCGATTACATTAATAATGCTAATCGATATTAAATATTGATGATATTCTTGCTGTTAATCAATATTAAGTATCGATTGTGTTAATGCTGGTTATGACATTGATTATCGATGTTGATATTTATCATATCACAAATCGATTATGAGAATCGATTCATATTATGTCATGATTGATAGTTATTACTATCACCGATTAAGATAACAGCAAAGGCGTTAAATTAATGGAAGGGTATGAGAGCATGTCACTACATAGAGACATGTCTCCACATGAACCTTGTTCACGTGGAGACATTTCCCTACGTAGACATGTCTCCTCATGATAATATATATTATGATTGAAATCAATTCAAATGAAAAGCACAGCAATCGAAAGTGTGAGACAAAGATACATTGATCTCCTACACATAATATATGAAGATTGACATTGATTCATCTTAATTAATTATGTCACATATATATTAGCAGCAACCTACATAGCAAGTTGTCACATACGTCATTCATAGTTGTCAGATAGAAATCTGAAATAAAATTAAAATTCCTACTATATCCAAATCTGATCAAACTTTAACATCGTATCAAAGCGAGCGTGAGAAAGATCCGATCAGATTTACAAGCAGAAGCAATCTAACTACCATTAATTTTTTTAGAATACTATATTCAACAAAATGCTGAATGGTGTTAGACCTAAGGATCATCTCGAAGGAGCTGCAAACTTTGTATCTTGGAAGTTCAGCATGATGCTTGCACTAAAAGAACATGACTAGAACACCTTTGCCGAGAAGGCAATACAAGAACCTGATGAAGAAAATGAGAAACTCCAATGGACAAGAAACAACAACAAAGCCATGAAATTATTGGTGGATGGAGTGAAGGATCATATAGTTCCTATTATCTCAAAATTAGATACAGCATATATAATGTTTACAACTCTAGAGAACATGTATGAGATAAATAACACAAGCAGGGCTCTTGCTCTAAAACAGAACCTCCACCATGTCAAGATGAACCAAGGAGAGACTATCACCTCATATTTTATGAGGATAACGGAGTTAAGGAATCAGCTATCCACAATTGGTCACACATTTGATAGCAAGGAGTTAACCATGCTAGCTCTCAACGGGCTTCCTACGTCTTGGGAATCATTTTTTCAAGGGATAAGTGCATGATCCAAGCTTCCCAAATTTCATCGTTTGAAGACCAATTGCATACAAGAATAATCAAGGTTGATCACTAGAGGGATTGGGTTAATGTAATGATACTGCCTAGGTCTGTACTGACAGAATTCTACAAGGTTCTAGTATTTGGAAGACAGTACTGTAATTTTCCTATTTTATTAAACTTCAACACTGCAAATCTCTTGTTTATATAATAAGAAATCCACTAGTATCATATGATCAACAAATAAAATCCAACCGCTATTCTGAACTATGCATATATGCTGCTTGCAACCATTGATAATTCCACATACATAAGGAACTCACGAATCTATTGTTTTCAGAGTTGTCTTTTGATATATAAAAGACAATTCATAAACATAATGGTTGATATTACATTTAGAGCATAGTTTCATCATATGAGACAGCCTTTACAATCCACAAAAAAATGATAAACGATTATTATAATCCCAGCCTTAGTGTATTTCAAAACTACCTGGTTAATATCCTTGCTTGCTGCTGGAATGAGAGTGAGACTGTGGATGGCTGGAGTGATGGCATCGACCAACCTGGTGTTTCCACGCAAGGTTGTTGTCTGCAGTACAACTGGGTGGCTTCCTTAATGTCCCGCGAGAACTTCCCACGGGTGACCTTGTAGTCTTGGGTGCAGCGTCTGCCTACAGCTCCTCAATGGCGTCTATTCCTCACGCCCTGTCCCAACCCGATGTGATCACCCCGCGCAGCTGAGAATGGGTTAAGATATGAGCCCGTGTTTCAACTTGTACCCGTGGCTGCTCACTACCTGTCTAATGCACGGCATACAGCATACTAATGTTCTATGACCTGCAGTGCTATCCGCACACACTATGTTCTAACGGCACGTTGCAACACCAGTCTACTCAATACCTGTATGCAGCCAGTCACGTACGTTTTGGTTATTAGACACCTCCAGGTATATGTCGCGATTCCCAGCGACTGGTGTCCCTTCTTCAAATACGCAGATATAGAGTTCCAGCAGCGCCTCGAACTTCTTCTATACTTGATATGGAGTTATGACTTGGGATATGTTTTCCAGAAAGTTCTATCAACTGATCAATACGGATAATATTGAATGAGTTGTTTGTCTTACCAATGCCTCAATGCTGAATTTCGAACTATTTGTTGAAGCTTTTAATCTCTGTTATCTTTCACTTACTTGAAGCTCACTGTGAAATCTGAAGTAATTTCACCTAAGATGGAATATTGGGGCTACATCCAAATTCCTCAAAAAACTCTTAAGGGGCTACGTCCTCAAGAAATCAGTCACATTCAAGCAACCAGATATAAAATCTTTAATTTTATAAATACTCATGGTACCATTCCCAAGAAAGCCCACGTCCTTTTATAACCTCAAAATGAGAGCCTTAACACCAAACTAGGCAATGTGGGATAAAAGCACTTTCGTCTTTTAGTCACTTAAGTCACTTTATAAATATAAAGTAACTTAAAGTTATAACATTAAAGTGACTTTAAAATATTACTTTATGAAATAAAGTATCCCAACTATAGAGACTGAACTCAGATATTAAATAAATGCCCGTGTAACCATGTGACTGACTGGCATCCTCTGTAAAGCGGCCATTAGACTATCTGGATGGCTAGATAGGCTAATCAGGCATAATATGCACTACTGTAGAAAAGGGGACATTACAGTCCTCTCTTCCCGGGAGTGCTTGCCCTCAAGCAATCTCAAAGCTGGGTGCTGCAGGATAGACTCACCCTCCCAAGTGGCATCCTCATACGGCAAGTCTTTCCACCGGATCAAATACTTACGAACAACCTTGTTCTGCAGGTTTCTTTCCCTGACCTCAATAACCTCTGTTGGAACCAAAGCCAATTTACTCTCCTCATCCAATGGAGGTAAACTACCCGAAGCTACTACCTGTTGTCTAATTGCCTTCTTGAGGCAAGAAACGTGGAAGACGTTGAATCCTGCTATCTTCCGGAAGTTCCAACTCATAGGCCACCTCGCCAACTCTCCTCGAGATGCGATAAGGGCCATAAAATCTAGGCCTGAGCTTCTCTGATCCACTGTTCTTCAGCGAGCTCTGCCGGTAAGGCTGTAGGCGGAGGTAAACCATGTCCCCTGTCTCAAAATTCCGCTCTACCCTGTGACGATCAGCGTACGTCTTCTACTAATTATGTACTCACTGAATATTCTCCTTGAGAGAACGGAGAATGTCCTGGTGATCCTGTAACCAGTCACTAGCTATCGGAGCCCTGTTGTCTTGTAAAACCAAATCTATGAAAGATAGTGGCTCGCTGCCATAGAGTGCCCTGAATGGCGACATGCCTACGGTCATATGATAAGTGGAGTTATAACAAAACTCCCCCAAGTATAGCCAACGGACCCATGCTCTCTGCTGCCCCGATACATAGTTTCTGAGGTAGCCTTCCACCCATTTATTCACAATCTATGTCTGCCTGTCTGTCTGTGGGTGGTAACTGCTACTGGGAGTCAGCTCCGTGCCTGCCAACCTAAAAAAAAACTTGCCAAAAGGTGCTAAGGAACTTGATGTCCCTGTCGCTCACAATGGTCTTAGGGAGACCATGCAGTCTGAAAACCTCACGAAAGAATAATTATGCTACCTGTTAAGTTGTCCAGTCTGCTGCAATGGCAAAGAAATGAGCGAACTTGGTGAGTTTGTCGACCACCACAAAAATATTGTCCTTAACCTGCACTCTCGGCAATCCAGTGATGAAGTCCACAGATATACCCTCCCATTTCTGAGCTGGAATAGGAAGGGGCTGCAACAAACCCGCTGGATGAGTGTGCTCTGACTTGTTCTGCTGACAAGTCTGGCACTCCCTAACGTGCTGGAGGACATCGTCCTTGAGGCCTTTCTATGAGAACCTCTCCCAGATATACCTGTAAGTCTTAAAGAACCCTGGATGCCCTGTTGTACGAGTGTCATGCACAACTCTCAAAATCATACCTTTCAACTTTGAACCTGGCACTAGGTAGATCTTGTCCTTGTAGAGAGTGATGTCATCAATAACCCTGTACCTGTCATCTGGAAGCTGCCCGTCCAAAATCTAACATGCTCGAGTATCCTTAGAATACTCCACCAGCAAGTGGGATTTCCAATCTGCGAAAACCTCGGATAGAACAGAACAAGTTGCCTCTGAAGGTCTCCTGGAGAGCGCATCAGCTACAATGTTATTCTTGCCCTTGACGTACTCAATGTCAAAGTCATATGCCTGTATCTTACTAACCCATTTCTGTTGTCTCTCGTTGAGCTCTTTCTACTCCAGGAAGTATTGCAAGTTGTTGTGATCCGTTTTAACTGTAAACTTGCCACCCACCAGATATTGCCTGAATTTAGCTAAGGCGTGCATGATGGCCAGCATCTCTTTGTCGTACGTAGAGTACAACCTCTCATTGTCCCTGAGTTTCCTGCTCTCATAAGTGATGGGGTGTCTATCCTGCATCAGTACTGCACCTATCCCAATACTTGAAGCATCACATTCCAGAATAAAAGGACAAGAGAAATCCGGTAGTGCTAGAACCGGGCATGTGCTCATGATAGTCTTGAATCTGTCGAAGACTATCTCAATATCACCTGTCCACCTAAAAGCCCCTTTCTGAGTGAGATCGGTGAGGGGTGCAGCTGCCTAAGAGAACCCCTTTACGAACCTCCTATAGTAAGAGCATAAACCAAGGAATCCCCTCAAGTCTAAAATATTCCGCGGTGGCGGCCACTCTAGGATTGCCTGTATTTTCCCTTGATGGACCTTGACTCCATCTACCCCTATCACATGTCCCGGGTAGAGGATCTCGGTCAACCCAAACTCACACTTGGATTCTTTAGCAAATAGAGACTGATTCTCCATGATGCTCATAATCTCATCCAAGTGTCTCAAATGCTCCTTCCATGTCTTGTTGAAGACCAATATGTCATCAAAGAATACTAACAAACTCTTGTGCAGCTGTTTTTTGAAGATATGATTCATGCAAGACTGGAATGTAGCCGGAGAGTTAGTGAGCCCAAATGGCATCACTAGGAACTCGTAGTGCCCGTAATGGCAACGGAACGTTGTCTTATGCACATCCTCCTCACGGACACGAATCTGCTAGTACCCTGATCAAAGATCTATCTTCGAGAAGTAGACTGCCCCGTGTAACTCATCTAGCAAATCATCAATTCGGGGAATAGGATACCTATTTTTTATGGTTCTCTTATTCAGAGCACGGTAATCAATACACATGCGGAGAGTACCATTTTTCTTCTTAACCAATACCACTGAAGAAGCAAAGTGACTGGAGCTGGGTCTGATGTGTCCCATGTCCAAGAGTTCCTTTATTGACTTCTCTATCTCTTCCTTGTAGTGCCTAGGATGACAATAAGGAGTAGTAATTACGGGCTTAGCACCCTCCTCCATCTCAATGATATGCTCAAACCCTCTATCTGGAGGTATGCCTGGTGGGATATCCTCAAAGACCCGCCTGTGCTTATCAAGCACAATCTGTATGTCAGCGTGAACCCTCCTCCATCTCGATGATATGCTCAAACCCTCTATCTGGAGGTATGCCTGGTGGGATATCCTCAAAGACCCGCTTGTGCTTATCAAGCACAATCTATATGTCAGCATGAACCTACTACCTTGAATCCAGTGTGTGCTTTGGAGATATAAAGCATTGAGCTGCCCATTCCATATCACTGTGTCTCATGATGGCCTCCATCCTATGAGTAGACACTAATCTAGGCCCACCATCTGGCATGGCCTTAAGAACCACCTATTGGTCACCCTGTGTAAACTCTAACTGTTTCAGCGTGTGATCAATGGTGTACCTGCCTAGGGTCTGCAGCCACTACATACCCAATATCGCATCTAGGTTATCCAAGTCAATAACATAAAAATATGCCTCTAGCAGGTAATCCCCAAAGTGTATTGGGAGACCAGAGATCTTCCCTGTGCAACTCAAAAGGTCCCATCCTGCCACCTTGACCTCAAACTCTGGAATGTCATCCACCTCTAGCCGTCTCCTGGAGACCATACCTGTGCTTATAAAATTATGCGTAGCACCTGTATCTAAGAGACAAACAATCCTTTGTCCTCTAACTACTCCTTTCAGACGAAAGGGGTGACACGTAGGAATCCCTGAGAGGGATGCTAAAGTAACCGGGGGTTGCTTGTGGGGGGCTTTCTTTTTCTTCCCCTCTGATGTTGGCTCAACCTAAGCCTCCTCATCGCTGTCCTCCTCATCACTGCCCTCACACTGCTCATACTCATCCTCAGAAGCTACCTCAATGTAATGAAATTTGCCTTTCCCAAGGCACCTGTGATCTGGAGTCCAAGGCTCCCTGCAAGTAAAACATAACATCCTCCTCAATTCATTTCTAGTTTCAAAATCCCACCTAGGAGGTGGATGCTTATTCTGAATTTTACCTTTCTGGAATGAAGAGGACCCCTTGAAGGGTTTCCTAGGTGGCTGTAAAATGGAGGATGGTGAATCCAAATCGTGAGCTAACTTAATAGCATCATCCAAGATGTTTGGTTTGAGAACTCTAACCAGCCTTCTATATTTATCATACAAGCCCTCAATGAATAGCATTATCTTCCTTTTTTCTGTCATATCTGGAACAATGATGGAGATCCTCTGAAACTCATCAATGTAATGTTCCAAAGATCCACTCTGTTTAAGCTGAGCTAGCTCCCTGTAATATACCTCTATGTCTTTCCTATCAAAACGAGTGATCAATCTCATGCCGAAGATCTCATAGGACGCAATCAGACCGTGATCCTGGGTGACAAGGCCATGGTGCCACCAATCATACACGGCTCCCTCAAGATGCATAGTGGCAAATTTAATTGCCTCAGTCTCTGACATAGGCTTGAGGGTCAAGAAGGTATCAAGCTTGTGGATCCAAGCTCTAGCGGAAGCCCTACAGCTACCATCGAACATAGGAAGAGTCAACTTGTTCATGGCATGTTTCAAATCTCGGTTCGGACCCCTGGGTCTCCTATCCTGCAGGGCCTACCAAACTCTCTCTTTTGTATCATATACTGAACAAAGGTCAAATCAGCTTTGACATGGACGGGTAACATGTCCCATTCATCGTGCATAGTCATAACATTCTCTGGAAGTATGCCTGTTGTATCCGGTTGTGCCACCTCCTCCTCTGCAACATTCTTCGCGAATGTAGGCATGAGGGGTCTGTCTGTAGTGTGTGTGGGAGCTCTAGTAGCTCTAGGAGATCCTGCTCTACTTCTACCACCACTGTGTTGGCTACGGGGCCTCCTAGTTGTAACTGATAACTGTTGGATAACCCCTTTGAGCTGTTGTAAGTTTGTAACACATCAGCCATATGGTCCTGCCCAACACGTATATGCCTCATTGTCTCCCTGGCCTCTCTATCTGCCTCATCAACCATGTTCCCACCTAGAATAGTTTGTTCCAAAACAAACTCATCTTTTGTATGACTGGTCTCAATGTCAACCTGTACGGAAGAATCTGTCTATTCCTGCTCAACCCTGTTATGTCTAAACTCGGGTACCCTGTGCCTGCTATGCATGTCTGGCTAGCATGGCTACTGCTGTAATCACTGAAAACTGAAAATGATGATCCCACTAGGATGGCAAGATCAATAGCTCTGATACCACTGTAATGATACTGCCTAGGTCTGTACTAACAGAATTCTGCAAGGTTCTAGTATTTGGAAGACAATACTGTAATTTTCCTATTTTATTAAACTTCAACGCTAAAAATCTCTTGTTTATATAATAAGAAATCCATCAGTATCATATGATCAACAAATAAAATCCAACCGCTATTCTGAACTATGCATATATGTTGCTTGCAACCACTGATAATTTGACATACATAAGGAACTCACGAATCTATTGTTTTCAGAGTTGTCTTTTGATATATAAAGGACGATTCATAAACATAATGGTTGATATTACATTTACAACATAGTTTCATCACATGAGACAGCCTTTACAATCCACAAAAAATGATAAACGATTATCATAATCCCAGCCTTAGTGTATTTCGAAACTACCTGGTTAATATTCTTGCTTGCTACTGGAATTGTAGTGAGACTGTGGATGGCTGGAGTGATGGCGTCGACTAACTTGGTGTTTCCACGCAAGGCTGTTGTCTGCAGTACGACTAGGTGGCTTCCTTAATGTCCCGCGAGAAATTCCCACGGGTGACCTTGTTGTCCTGGGTGCAGCGTCTACCTGTAGCTCCTCAATGGCGTCTATTCCTCACGCCCTGTCCCAACCAAATGTGATCACCCCGCGTGGCTGAGAATGGTTTAAGATATGAGCCCGCGTTTCAACTTGTACCCGCGGCTGCTCACTACCTATCTAATGCACGGCATACAGCATACTAATGTTCTATGACCTGCAGTGCTATCTGCACACACTATGTTCTAACGGCACGTTGCAACACCAGTCTGCTCAATACCTGTATGCAGCCACTCACGTCCGTTTTGGTTATTAGACACCTCCAGGTATATGTCGTGATTCCCAACGACTGGTGTCCCTTCTTCAAATACGCAGATATAGAGTTCCAACAGAGCCTCGAACTTCTTTTATACTCAATATGGAGTTATGACTTGGGATATGTTTTCCAGAAATTTCTATCAACTGATCAATACAGATAATACTGAATATGAGCAGTTTGTCTTACCAATGCCTCAATGCTGTATTTCGAACTATTTGCTGAAGCTTTTAATCTCTGTTATCTTTCACTTACTTGAAGCTCACTGTGAAATCTAAAGTAATTTCACCTAAGATGGAATATTGGGGCTACGTCCAAATTCCTCAAAAAACTCTTAAGGGGCTACGTCCTCAAGAAATCAGTCACATTTAAGCAACCAAATATTAAATCTTTAATTTTATAAATTCTCATGGTGTCATTCCCAAGAAAGCCCACGTGCTTTTATAACCTCAAAATGAGAGCCTTAACACCAAACTAAGTAATGTGGGATAAAAGCACTTTCGTCTTTTAGTCACTTAAGTCACTTTATAAAAATAAAGTAACTTAAAGTTATAACATTAAAGTGACTTTATAATATTACTTTATGAAATAAAGTATCCCAACTATAGAGACTGAACTCAGATATTAAATAAATGCTCGTGTAACCATGTGATTGATTGGCATCCTCTGTAAAGCGGCCATTAGACTATCCGGATGGCTAGATAGGCTAATCAAGCATAATATGCACTACTGTAGAAAATGGGGCATTATAGTTAAACTCCACCAATGAAGACATGCAAGTCCTAAACTCTTAGTCTCACAAAAGAGGGAAGAAAAATAACTTCAAGAAGAAGAAAGGAAAGGACTCAAATGGAAAGCGCTCATTCAAGAAAAGAAGGGAACTATCTAAAGTACAATACTTTAGATGTGACAAGTATGGTCATCTTGGTATGAAGTGTCCAGACAGACCTAAACCTCAAGCCTCTATTATAGAAGTCAATAAGGAAAGCATGGACAAGGATTCTGAAAGATTTGTATTTTACTCAGCTCTATCCAGTCAAATATCTACCAGTCTTAATACCTGGGTAATAGACAATGGAGCATCTCGACATATAACAGGGTTCAGAGAGCACTTGAACACCATGGTGGAAAATTCTGATGAGGAACTCACAATTGGAGATGATTCCAATTACCCAGTGAAAGGCATCAGGGCATGCACCATTCAACTAAAATTAGGCAAATGTCTTCAATTGACAGTTATATTATTTGTGTCAGGCATCAAACGCAATTTGGTTTCCATTTCAGCACTTGAAGACAAGGGATACCGAATCACCTTCATGGATGGAAAAGTCCTAGCGTGGCCTAAGAACTCAAACATCAAGAAGGCTCACACCATCGGAATTCGATATGGATGTCTTTACAAGCTTTGCACTTCTTCCTCTCAAGCATTAATCCAATAATCTTCTAATACCTGTGAATTATGGCATAGAAGATTAGGTCATCTCCATTTTCGTGCTCTACCCTTAATAGAGAAAATGGTGACAGGGATACCTAAGTTGAGTCAAGAACATGAAGGAATCTGCAGGTGTGCCTTGGGAAAGAACACTAAAGGAACATTTCATAATACTGAGAGTAGATCCAAAAATGTATTAGAAATTGTTCATTCTGATTTATGTGGACCTATGTCAGTATCCTCTTTAGGAGGATTTTTGTATTATGTTATTTTTGTAGATGACTATTCTAGGAAAACATGGATATATTTCTTAAAGTGTAAAGAGTTTGATGAAGTCCTTAAAAGATTTAAGGAATTCAAGGCTCTAGCATAAAATATTTATGGTAAAAATATAAAAACCCGAAGATCAAATAATGGAAGGAAATACATCTTTGAGAACTTCAAAACTTTTTGTAATAATGCAGGGATTAAGAGGGAGTTCACTGTTCCATACAACCCTCAACAAAATGGAGTAGCAGAAACGAAAAATAGAACTATAGTAGAAGCAGCCAAAGCCATGATAAGAACCTTCATACCTCATTCTGAGCTGAAGCCTCTAGCACTGTTGTTTATATTCAAAACAAATGTTCTCATTCCTTTCTTGATAACAAAACCGCAGAAGACACATTAACAGGAATAAAACCTGACATAGATCATTTAAGAAAAATTGTCTTGTTTACATTCACATTCTTAAAGAGAAAAGACCTAAACTAGAACCCTCTGGGAAAAAGGGAATCCTTGTTGGGTATAGTGAAACCACTAAAGCCTATAGAGTTTATATTTCAGGACAAAGGCAAATTGAACTAAGCAGGCATGTAATATTTGAAGAGGATGTTGCATTCAAAAGATCTAAGGATGTCATGAAACAAATGTTGAATCTCGTAAATACAATGAAAAGGATCACTCCTCTGAGATTCAGAGGGAGGCCCATGAACCAATGGAAGACAATAATCACATTGAACCTATGGACTCTACTAATGAACCTAGAGACACTAATGTGAATAGGAAAAGACTTCTATTGGCTAGAAAGATGATTGAAGAAGCAAAACATTATACAACCCCAAAAGGAACTTTCAGGGAAAGTAAAAGACCTAATAGACTTTCCAATTATGTTGCACTTATGAGTGAAATCATCAAATCAAAACCTTCTAATGTTGAGGAAGCCTTCCAACATCAAGCTTGGAAAGATGCCATGACAAAAGAGTATAAATCTATTCTCGAGAATGATGTCTGGGACATTGTACCTAGGCCTAAGGACAAATCAGTGATCTCCTCTAAGTGGCTCTTTAAAATCAAACATGATGCAGATAAGATTATTGAAAAATACAAAGCAAGGTTTGTCGCCAGAGGTTTCTCTCAGAAGCAGAGAATTGATTATGAAGAGACATTTGCTCTTGTTGCTCAATATACCTCTGTCAGGGCTGTGATTTCTATTGTTGCATCGAAGGGATGGAAAATTCATCAAATGTATGTGAAGATTGCCTTTCTGAATGGCGTAATAGAGGAGGAAGTATACCTAGAACAACCTAAAGGATTTGTAGTCATGGAAAACACTCTCATGTTTGCAAATTGAAGAAAGCCTTGTATGGGCTCAAACAGGCTCCTCAGGCTTGGTATGAAAGGATAAATCACTATCTATCATGGCCTGGCTTTTCCAAGAATGATGCAGACCTGAACCTTTACTTCAAGGTAATAAATGGAGATATGTCGATTCTTATTCTTTATGTTAATGACTTGTTGATCACAAGGGAAGAACATCTCATCAACAAATGTAAACAAGATCTTGCATCCGAATTTAACATGGACTTAGGGCTTCTACACTATTTTCTTGGCTTAGAAGTATGGCAGCAGTTTGATGGTATTATTCTAAATCAAAGAAAATACACTATTGACATTCTGAAAAGGTTCGGAATGATGGATTGTCAACCTGTGTCCACTCCCATGTAGACTAACTTACACAAGTTAAGAGAAGCAACAGCAAGCTCAGAATCAACAAATTCCACCGTCTACCGACAGATGATTGGGTCATTGATGTACTTGGTCAATACTAGACCAGATATTTGTTATGTTGTAAATGCACTCAGTCAGTTCATGTGTGAACCAAAGCAGTTACATTACGTTGCAGCAAAACACATTTTGAGATATTTTAGGGGTACAATTGGATATGGCTTAAGATATAAGGATGTAGATCTAAACTTGCAAGGATATACTAACTCAGATTGGGCTGGAAGTGTAGTGGATCGTAAGTGTACTTCAAGGTGTTGCTTCAGCTTGGAATCAGCTATGATATCATGGTTCAGCTGGAAGCAATCTCAAGTTGCTCAGAGCTCCACAGAAGCAAAGTACATTGCAGCATCTATGGGAGCACGAGAAGCAATGTGGTTGAGAAAACTTCTTGTAAGATTATTTGGACAATCCTTAAACCCTACCATCATCCATTGTGACAACCAGAGTTGTATAAAGCTTTCAGTGAATCCAATATTCCATGACAGATCTAAACATATTGAAATTCCTTATCACTATGTTAGATACATGGTGGCGAGAAATGTGATCCAGTTGAAGTATATTAGTACAGAAGATCAAACAGCAGACATTCTCACCAAGCCTCTCGCCAAAACGAAGGTAGAATACTTCAGAGGTAAGCTTGGTATTGTTGAAATATAAATTCTGAGATTGAGTCTCAGCATTATTGATTATTATACTAATACATTCTAAAAGCTACTTTTTTGTCATGTGTGTAATTTCATGACTTTATGGGCCCCTGTGTGCATCATTAAGAAGTGACGACTTCTAAATGATAATCACTTGTACTTCTAGTAGTTATTGCAAGGCAATGACTTTAGAATAACTTTACCTTCTATCATGACAAATATCATATGGTTGATATCTGTGAACATGACATGATAATCTATATATCTTAAAGCAATATCAATTGAGTGATGGATATCATGAGAATTGATATAGTTGAGATATCTCATGGTGG
This sequence comes from Thuja plicata, assembly GCA_018584345.1. Classification (NCBI taxonomy): domain Eukaryota; kingdom Viridiplantae; phylum Streptophyta; class Pinopsida; order Cupressales; family Cupressaceae; genus Thuja; species Thuja plicata. The sequence continues at coordinate 6,467,768 of MU225127.1, read as the reverse complement.
ATATTAAGTGTATTAATATCCGTGGATATGCTATGAATTGATATCCCTATGGTAGGCATCATATGGTTGATGCTTGTGCCCATACCATAATGAATATTGTGAGTATTGGTGAATATCATGAGTCTTGATGTTTGTAGACCATTACTCCTGATATCATGAGATGATATCATTATGATGGATATCATCAGATCTGATGTCCGTGGATATGCCATAACTTCTAATATTACATTGAGGTGATATCTCCCACATTACATGTGGTTTTACTATATTTACATTATGATCATCCTCCCTAGCTAAGAGGGAGTGTTAATGATGTGTAGCTTCGGTCGGATTAATCCTATCGATGAAATCATATGCATGGTTAATCTCTTTGACTTTCCATATAATGTTGATCATAGATATCATAAGCATGATTAATAACTAATGAGTTATTAATCATGTATATATAAAGACATATATATAATAAAGTATAAATTGTTTCTTCATTATTATATATATGTATATATATACATGACTGAGATTAAAATATATATAATTATTAATCGTGATGTTGATATTAGCCATGCAAATCAATGATATTAATCATATGTTGAATCGATAATGAATATCGATTATATACTAACAAGTTGTTAGTAACTCATTTGATGAATGGATGAAATGGATCGATTATATTAATAATGCTAATCGATTAAATATCGATGATATTCTTGCTATTAATCGATATTAAGTATTGATTGTGATAATGTTGGCTATGATATTGATTATCGATGTTGATATTTATCATATCACAAATCGATTATGAGAATCGATTCATATTATGTCATGATCGATAGTTATTACTATCGCTGATTAAGATAACAGCAAAGGCATTAAATTAATGGAAGGGTATGAGAGCATGTCTCTACGTACAGACATGTCTCCACATGAACCTTGTTCACGTGGAGACATGTCCCTACGTAGACATGTCTCCTCATGATAATATATATTATGATTGAAATCAATTCAAACGAAAAGCACAGCAATCGAAAGTGCAAGACAAAGATACATTGATCTCCTTCACATAATATATGCAGATTGACATTGATTCATCTTGAATTAATTATGTCACATATATATCAGCAGCGATCTACATAGCAAGTTGTCACATACATCAATCATAGTTGTGAGATAGTAATCTGAAATGAAATTAAAATTCCTACTATATCCAAATCTGATCAAACTTTAACACTAATTTAGTAAAAACCTGAGTGGATCTCCATATATTGATAAACTTAAAAAGGCATGTAAATCATGATAACTATGGGCTCACCAAAAAACTCAACTCTACAACCAACAAATGCTCTAAATTAAAAATTCCTTTTATGTGGTTTAAGAATTAAATTAAGAAAATAAAGAACAAAGCTCGTGTAGATTTAAAAACAGCCCATAAAAGGCATAAACAAAGATTAGATATTACACGGTTTGAATGCTTCATAGTACATGTACAGAGATATTTATTAAGTATAAAATTACAATGTAACGTGATATTGAAGTGAGCACCCAAGATCTTCCATCTCCAACACCAAAATACCTCCACAAAAACAAGAGACAAGACACAACAATAGACTTTATTCCACCAAATCAAAAATACAATATGATAATGGTTAGATGATTGTAGTATGAAATAAAGTCATTTTGTATTAGACTTAGTTATGTTTTGTGGGGAGGGTAGTTAGGAGTGAGGAGATGCGTCTGTTGGTTTCCCCAACCAACCGACTATCATTTGGTTTATTGTATGGATGTTATGGTTTTGCTGGTAATAAATATAGAAATAAACATTTCCTCGCCATCTTGGTATTCTGGTATGGTATTTTGTGCAATTCCTTGGTATTGGTAATAATTGTCTTATTGGTAAATGTCGTGTTGGTATCAGGGAATATATGTTGTATTGTTGTGTGCGTTGTGGGTAATAACCATCCTACATTTTGGCGCCACTACCTAAGTTCGAACCTAGAGGTCATAGAGAAGAGGTGGGAATACCAAGGGAAGATCAAGTGACACGAGATCTGGTGGTGGCCTAGGAAGTGCCGATACGTGCGAAGGAAAGCCGAGAGAGAGCGGTTCCACAGAAGCACGGTACAGACAAATTTCGGTACCACTAGCGGTGTAGGATCTACTTTGCGAAAGTCCTCAACTCCTGGCTAGACATTTGGACCACTAAATAAATTCATGCCCCTGCTTCCAAACAAATATCCTAAGTGCGGGCCTGAGGAAGAAACTGAAGAAGAAACCGCCCTGTGGATCATTGGCCTACAACAACAAGACGAAAGACGTCGCCGCTCGAGAGGATTGGGGAACCAGTCTCTAAGCCAAGGACAACTTGAGGAAAGCCTAATCGAAAACACCATAGAAGGAATAGCCAACTTGGCCATTTCGGAAACATTGAAGGGAGGAAGGGAGAACCCTGAAACCCCTCCTCGAAGAGAGTACCAGGAGGAACACCACTCCACCCACACAGAGGAATCACAAGGAGGAGAGAGCACTAGTTCTAGCATTCCGAAAGGAAGGAAAGTCCCGGCAGGAGGGAACGTCCCGGCAGGAGGGAGCATCGTGGCAGGGGGAAGTGTCCACGTCGCAGCAGGAGGGAGTATCCCGGCAGGAGGGAAAAGAATGCCAGTAGTTAAGCAGAAACTTCCTAGATTTACTGGAGAAGGGTCAGATGACCCGGCCCGGCACTGTAAAACGTGTATCACTATATGGCAGGCCAATGGAGAAAATGATAGAGATGAATGGTTAAAAGCCTTCCCTGCCACACTAAGAGGGATCGCTATTGATTGGTACACAGACTTGGATGCTGCCAAGAAACCACATGGAAGGATCTCCGTACTGCCTTTGAGGAAGAATTCAGACTCCTACAGGATGACAACGAGATAGTCACCGAAATCTATAATACCAGGCAAGGAAAAAACGAGTCAATTAGGGGTTATACCAAGAGACTCAAGGAATTGATAGGAAAATTGGATAACAAACCTGCTGACGGATTGAAAAAAAGATAGTTCATTGAAGGGTTAACCCCATCCTTGAAACGGAAAATGAAGATAGTTCCACCATCATCCTTTGGAGAGGCATGCACCTGAGCGATGGACATTTAAAGTGAAAATAAAACTTCCAAAGCTAAGAAGCACGAAAGCGAGAAAGAGAGTTCAGAAGAGAGTGGGGATGAGTCCAAGACCATCGAGTGGTTGAGAAAAGACATGATGCGGTTGATGAAGGAAGTTACTGGAAGCAAGGAGGAAAAAAGAGAGGGGAGGGAAGTCTGGTGTACAAATTGTGAGGAGGGACATACGAAAGGAACTTGCCCGCGCAAAGCTTTCTGTGATATTTGTCAGGTGTTAGGCCACACAATCAAAGACTGCCCCTACAATCTAAAGGCAAGGAGTGCTCAAGTATTTTTCACAGCAGAACAATCCACACCACCCGCCACCCCTCCACGTAACACAAACACAAAAGCCTCACCTGGAGGGTACCGAAACAATAGACGGGGGAGCAACAACAACAGTAATAATAACAGCAATAACAACACACCCCGAAGAGCAATCCAGTATGATTCTAAAGGAAGACCCATGATTCAATGTAGGCGATGTAATGAATGGGGACATTTTGCCCGGGATTGCCAGAACGGGGAAGGACAGAATGAAGGGATGCTATATAAATGGTGTGGACCAGGAAACCATGAGGATGCCAATTGTCCTAGACAAAAGGAGGTGAACATGCTTGACATTGCAGAATCAGAGAAGGAAGTTTTCGCCATAACGAGAATGCAGTCAAGACAACTTGCATACCGCGACATAGCTACAGAGAAAGAGAGGTTCCAAGAAGCGAGGAATGACATTAGAAATAACATGCTAGAGGGAGGAAGAGGAAGTGCCACGAAATCCCCAAATAATCGGCCAGTACCTAGCATCATGAAACAAGTACTGAAAACAACTATTCCTGTAAAAATTATTGATTTACTAGAAACTTTACCTCAACTACGAGTAGCAATATCACAAGGTATAAATAGTGATATTGCTATCAGGATTCAACTGTGTAGTTTTTGAGTCAAACTCATTGACCCATAATTCATGAGTAGTGGTTCACATGAACCCATCTCTCATGAGAATGAATGGAACACTTAGCACTCATTGGATCTAGGTGATGCTCACAGAGGTGAAGCACCGGGACATCCCGGGAGGTCACCCATCCCAGTACTACTCCAGCTCGAGCGCGCTTAACTACGGAGTTTCCTCCATGGTTAAACCCACTCTACTTGCATCCTCATTTGCAGAAAAGACAGATACTCTATTCACTATAGGGATAGGGAGGACACCTGCGCAGTAATGGAAATGGAGATAATAGGGTGCAAACTATCCAATACTATTGTGGACGGAGGGTCCGGCGTCAATGTCCTACCGGAGGAGACTTGGAAGGCACTAGGGAAGCCCACCCTCTGGCCACCCACATTCCAACTGGTAGGAGCAGATCAGCATGGAATCAAACCAATAGGAACCATAATGGGGCAAAAGGTAATAATTGGTACACATCAGTTCCTCTTCGACTTTATGGTAATTACTCTAGAAAAGAAGGGGTACAATGCATTGTTAGGAAGAGGTTGGCTGGTGGCAGCCAAGGCCACCCATAATTGGAAAAGGAATACCCTATCCATAGAGATAGACAGGAGAAAATACACAATAGAACTAAGGAATCAGTGTGTAAGTCAGGATCTCGCATCCAACTCAGAGGGAGAAGACAAGGAGTGGAACCAGACGAAGGAGTGCTCCGGCTAGGGGAATGTTCAGAAGACGACACTAGTTCCCTCAACGGCCTGTTTCACTGGTAGATGGGAGACTATGAGGTATTCCAGCCAGAATGCAATATGTTGAAAATCCAAGAAGCAAATTCAGAGGAGAGTTACCCCGAGGAGTACAAGGAATACAAGGAGGGCACGACAACCATCAATAACAAACCAGCACACATTTGGCGGAAAGATAGAATACAAAGAGGCCAAACTGCAAACAATAAACTTGGGCGGGAAGGATGAACCCAAGGAAATCTTCATAGGGGACGACTGGGACCCAATATGAAGGGAGCAGCATTGAAATTTTTTCTTGAGTACAAGGATGTATTTCCGTGGACATATAAAGACCTAAAAGGAGTACCACCAGAATTGTGTCCATCGGATACCATTGATACCAGGGGCAAGACCTGTGCGCAAGCGACCCTATTGAATGAATAAGAACTATGCTACGAAGGTCCAGGAGGAAATCACAAAAATGTTGGAGGCAGGAATCATATTTAAGGTACAAACCAGTTATATTGGGTATCTCCTATAGTCATATCACTGAAGAAAGACAGGGTCCAAATCCGGATATATGTGAACTTCAGGTGCTTGAATACGATAACTATAAAAGATCCCTTTCCTATTCCTTTTACTGATAGTATCCTACAAGAGGTAGCTGGCCATGAAATACACTCCTTCATGGACGGATTTTCAAGCTATAACCAGATTAGCATTGCTAAGGAGGATAAGCTAAAAACCACCTTTGTAGTGCAATGCACCAGCTACCTTCCAAAGAATCATACTGCACATCTTTCATGGCATGTATGTGGGGAATTTCAGAGCTTTCCTGGACGACTGGTCAGTATATAGGAAAAAGGAACACCACCTCAAGATCATTGGCGAATGCATGGATCGATGCAGAAGGGCCCGACTAGCCTTAAATCCAAAAAAATGCAGATTCATGGTCCCACAAGGCAGACTCCTAGGCCATATAGTATGTAAGGAAGGATTGAAAACATATCCCGACAAGATCAGGGTAATTGTGGAGATGGAAGCCCCATACGATGTTACTGGAGTAAAGTCCTTCTTGGGACATGTGGGGTACTACAGAAGATTTATAAATGGATTTGCTGGAATATCTCTATTCTTAGAAAAACTTACGAGGAAAGGAGAGCAGTTCTGCTGGGAGAAAGAACAGGAGGCCTTCGAGAAATTAAAGAAGAGACTAGTAGGTGCTCCAATTCTCATATACTCGGATTGGGACAAGGACTTTCACGTCCATGTGGACGCTTCCAACTATGCAATAGGAGCCACCTTGGCACAAATAGGGAAGGAAGGACTAGACCATCCACTGTACTTCGCAAGCAAGCTATTATCATAAGCAAAGCGGAATTACAATACCACGGAAAGAAAAGCAGTAGGTATGGTTTATGCAGTTCAAAAATTTAGACATTACCTATTAGCTACTCCTTTTAAATTTTTTGTTGATCATCAAGCACTTATGTACCTCGTGAATAAGGCTATAATCCAAGGGAGAGTCAGCAGATGGCTAATCCGCCTGCAAGAATTTACTTTTAAAATAATAGTCCGGCATGGAAAAAGTCATGTAATCGTAGATCAATTATCAAGAATCAAGTCGGGGGAAGCTTTGGGAAGTGGAATAAATGAGGATTTCCCTGATGCCCACCTATTTCAAATTGCTATATTACCTCAATGGTATGAAGGGATAGGACAGTACCTCTCAACAGCTACATTTCCAAGAGAAATGCCAGTCGTCGAAAGGAGAAAGATTGCACTCAAAAGCGGGACATTTCAGATAATAAAGGGATTACTATACAAGATGGGGCCAGACGGGATCTTAAGGAGATGTGTGATGGAGGAAGAAATCTCAGGAGTCCTGAAGGAATCACATGAAGGGTTGGCAGGAGGCCATATGGGACCTGATGCAACAGCCCGCAAGGTACTATTGGCAGGACTCTGGTGGCCCACAGTGTATGCAGATGCTCGGAAATGGGTGTTGAGTTGTGATACATGTCAAAGGGCAGGGAAACCCCTGAAAAAGAGACTTCATGCCTTTGTTACCATCCCAACCACAAGAATTGTTTGAGCGATGGGGGTTGGACTTTGTAGGGTCCCTACCTACTAGCAATAACCACAGATGCAGATACATAGTGGTAGCAACTGAATACCTTACAAAATGGGCCAAGGCACGAGCCCTCCCAGACAACACAGCTCTCAGTACTGCAAAATTTCTCTATGAGCAAATAATTACAAGATTTGGCATACCACTGTAGCTCACAAGCGACAGGGGGGTGCATTTTGTAAATCAAACAATTAGAACAATGACAAATGAGTACAAAAAATTTCACTCATTTTCCAGTTCGTACTATCCAAGGGCGAATGGCCAAGCAGAGGCCACAAAAAAAATATTGGTATCAATTCTATACAAGATTTGTGGAGTTGAAAAGGGAGATTGGGGGGAAAGACTACCAGCAGCTCTGTGGGCACACAGGACGACTTACAAAGCCACCACCGGGCACATACCCTTTCACTTAATGTACGGCAAGAGGCTGTGATGCCTATGGAATATGGAGTACCGAGCTTGAGAATAGCAGTTAAGCACAGATTAGGAGATACGAAAAGTCTAAAGGAAAGACTCAGTACCTTAATAAAATTGGATGAAAGGAGAACACTCGCCCAATGGGCCATCGAGGTGGCACAAGAGCGAAGAAAATTTTGGCATGACAAACACTTGAAGAAAATGAATTTTAAGCCTGGCCAATTGGTACTCAAGTACAACGGAAAAAATGAAATTAAGCCAGGCAAGTTCAAAGTTCGTTGGTTAGGACCCTACAGAGTTATGGAGGTACGTGATAATGGAGCTATAAAATTATCCACATTGGATAATAATCCCTTAAAAGACTTAGTAAATGGATCGAAACTAAGACTGTATAATGAGAGAATAAAGATACATCCCATATGTCACTTGGACATAATAAAAGAAAAAAAAAAAAAAAGGAAAAGCGGATAAGGGAAATAATGAAACCTAACCCTAACAGCCACAAGTGTTATAAAAAGCCCAAGCGTGGCCTTCTAACCCATTCCGCACCGTACGAACAGGAGGAGAAAGTATGAGCTCAAAGAGAGGAAAGTGGGAGAGTTGCCATAGACATCAACCACGAAGTACAGGAGGACCATACGTCGTACGGACGGTAGAGAGATGGAAGCGAGCAGCGTACAGAGGAGAGAGAAGAAAGCGAGCAGCGTACAGAGGAGACTGGACGTATGGAGGCTCCGCCCAAGGGAAGGTTGTGCAACGTGGGAGGTCCTACGCCGTACAGGCAAGGTACAAGGCAGGAAGAGGTCGTACGTCGTACGAGCCTGGTGAAGGTGAAGATTCAGAAGAAGCCGTACAGGTTGATCATACGTCGTATGGGCAGGGAGAAAACAGGAGGTGCACAAAGGAGGTCGAGGCCGTACGGGAGGAGGTCGTATGCAAGCCGTACACAAGAGGTCGTACGCAGCAGGAGGTCGTACGAACAGCAAGGGGGTTGTACGCAGGAAGGGGAGGCCGTATGCAGGAGAGGAGGTTGTACGCACTGCTAAGGGGTCGTACCTCGTACGGACAGAGGGAGTGGAGAAAGAATTTACATTTTCCGAGTCTTACCACACACCTGGGAAACAATCTATTTGCAGGTAAAAAAAAGGGTTGCGGCAAAACAGTTAATAAAGGCACACCACAGTTGGTTAGAAACCATAAAATGGTGAAGATAAGTGTGGGAAACCCAAGCAAAGGAAAAATTATTGACTCCAAACAGAAAAATCCAGCCTTACAGGTAAGAAAAGTGACGAAGATGACAAGCACAAAGGATAAAGGGAAGAGCATGGAAAGAATTACGACTGCCAATATCAGTTTTGAGAGTGTAATAGAAAGTGGATGTCGCACCTGGTGGGAGAATGCAGAAGACAAGCACACCCTGAAGGAAGCATTACAGAAAGCAAAGGTAGACAAAATAATTTTTATGCCCAATTTTTATTTAAAAGAATTTGAACCTATATTGCGACCTATGGTGGCTGGTTATGATAGACAGGCTCACAAATCTGTAATCCGGTATTCCCATCAAACTATAACTATTTCCTACTCTGCTAAGGAAATAAACAAGGTATTTGGAATACCTAACCGAGGACACGAACTCACAAAAACCTCAATGCCAACTGAGGAAAACAAGAAATGGTTGGAATTAATGTACAGGAAGGATCTCACCAAACAGGAATGGGGAAGCATCCTCAACAAGAAGAACAATAGAGACTTGAAGAAAAATTTTATAACCAATGAAGAATGGCGATGCATTGTAGACTTGGTGAAAAGTAAACTTACGGCTGGTAGCCGCACATCAGATATAGCCCTCTGGATGTTACCAGTGGTGGATGGGTTGAACAGGGTACAGGTGTATAATTGGGCGCAGTTCCTTTCAGAACGATTATATGAATTCATGGAGCTGAAACATAAGGCATTTTATATGCCTCATCGTGCCATAGCATTATTTTTGGAAGCAGTTCGGACACAGGTGGTTGTTGATCACAGGGGAGAGTTGGTCCCAGCCAATAGGGTGGAATCTTACAAACCAGCGATGACATACTGGTTTCACTTAGACACCTTCGGAACAGGAGGTGGAGGAGAACCAAGGAAAAAGAAACCAAGACAGGCAACAAAATGGCAACAAGCACATAGTGAGGGTTCTAGCCAGGAGGAGGTTGGTGATGACAGTTCAAAAGGGGACAAGGTTAGTACGGACACCTCTTCAGACTCAAAGGATAAGGAAATCCGCTTAGGCCACTTGAAGGGCACACCCCGAGATGTCACCTTTCTACCACAAGGGGAAGGCCCACTACCAGGAGGTGTACCAGAGTACACCGAGATTCACAAAACCATCAGCACTGAGAAGGAAGGAGGCTGTATCATTCCTAGTACGGAAGGAGGTTGTACCATTCCTAGTACGGAAGGTGTCCATACCATTCCTGGTACAGGAGTCTGTACCATTTCGAGGACAAATGTAAAGGAGGGCAGCCATATAGAAAAAGGAACCCAAGCACTGAAGAAGAGGGAAGCGGACAGCAGAAGATCCCTAAATGGGGAGCCACTAGACTCTCCTTGCTTGGCGTAGCCAATCTCAATCCGACAGACCAGCAGGCTTGTACTAAGGTCATACACCTAAGGGGGCAGCAATCAGGTGGACACAAGATCAAACTCCACACACCCCAAGGTATAGAAGTGGCCCACCCAGTTGCCTTGGTGCTACAGGCTGCGGAGAACAAAAAAGATATACAAAGTGAGGATGTTGCAGAAGACACTGTACTGGAAGAGGCAGATAGATTGCTTGAGGAAGTTGGGATGGCATCACCACCCTCGCCATCACCACCATCGCCACTGCCCAGGAAAACAGGAGAGAACATAACAGGAATGCAACACACCACAAGGCAGTGTTCCAAAATGATCTCATTAAAGGATAAAGAAACAAGATTTCTCAAAGAGTTGCAAGATATGGAGCACACCACGAAGGAAATCATCCCGCAGGCCAAAAGCCAAAATATGGAAGCAATAGTCAGAGCAGCAGAGTCCTTGGCAATGTTCATGAAGGGGGAGTGCCACACAAATTGGAGCCTACTCTACCAAAGTGGATACAAACAAGAAGAAATAGTTGAAATCTGGACAGCCCCAGGCATCATAGTACAGGAACAGGAGCAGCCACCCCTCTTGTACACACTTCGAGAAATGGAGGTGGCCTTCAATAGGACATACTTAGAACTTCAGCAAGAAAAAGATTTGACAAATCAAATGAAGAAGGATTGGGAAGAGGAAAAAGCTGTGGGAAACTAAATGGAAGATGGAACGAGCTAGGCTAGAAGAGAAGTTAGCAACAGCTGAAGCCAAAAAGATGGACGCATTATAGGTGCTCCAAGGAGTTCAGGCCAAGCAGAAGGTGGCTGAAAGGGATCTCCTACGCATCCGAGAACGAGCTCCAAGTCCAGGGATGTCTTCACAACCCAACTCTGAAGTCTGATTTTCCTTTTGTATAGTCATCTGGAAGACGACATTTTTTGAGGGGGGGGTATATGTAGTATGAAATAAAGTCATTTTGTATTAGACTTAGTTATGTTTTGTGGGGAGGGTAGTTAGGAGCGAGGAGATGCGTCCGTTGGTTTCCCCAACCAACCGACTATCATATATATACTTTGGTTTATTGTATGGATGTTATGGTTTTGCAGGTAATAAATATAGAAATAAACATTTTCTCGCCATCTTGGTATTCTGGTATGGTATTCTGTGCAATTCATTGGTATTGGTAATAATTGTCTTATTGGTAAATGTCGTGTTGGTATCAGGGAATATATGTTGTATTGTTGTGTACGTTGTGGGCAATAACCATCCTACAATGATGTACAATGCAAGGAATACCCTCCTTACATAGGAAAGATGAGGCACAAGATTTGACAAGATCATGAATGTGTCTTAATCCTATGACATGAAACAACTAACATAAACAAATACTAAATGATCTAAGACACAAGAAGTTAATGAGATGAGATGAGATAAAACCTCATCAATGCAACTAAGACATCTAAGAGATTCCCATGACCTAAGTAAACTTAACATGTGATTAGGACCCAACCAGATGAAATAGTTAGGTCAAACACCTTATTCACACCAACACCACATCATAGTCTTGAGACTTGGAGAGAATACAACTTCATATGTGAACTAGGGGACACCCCACAATTCGACATACAACCAATTGATGAATTTGGACAAACTTGCAACTTGTCAACAAGTAAACCATAATGCATAAACCAAGACATACACTGAAGTCTTTAAATACACCCGAGTAAACAGGGACACGGTCAATTGTTTACTATGAATATTCTAGGTACGACTAGGGACACACTCTATTGTTGACTAAGAATGTTCTACGTATGATTATAGTAACACTCAACTATTCAAACTAAGCAATACCAAGAATGGCCTTAGTATGCTTCTTCAATGGGAATGGACTCATTAAACTTGTGTGAACAAGGGCACATGTAAGAGCCCCAACTGGTTCTAACTTAACCACTAAAATATCCCTTGCAATTTTGCTTTTAAATCTTAACTTTTGTGTTATGTGCATTTCGTCAAACACTTGTCATGCTTAATTAAAAACATTACTTCAACATGTTGTCATAAACAACATATTGGCAACATATATAAGGTTTGAAATCGTTGAACAAGAGACATAGACATTAAACCAAACCAAATGGCACTTAATAGATGATGGTGATGTTCAAGGCATCACACCAAACATTTTGACAAACACTTGACCAACATCTATATAAACTCAGAATTCTGATTTTTTCAACCAACTCTAAATTCAAATTCTTATTGAAATTCTTATTCTCAAAACTAGAAAATTTACCAAGGCAATATAATGCATATGATCTTTATCTATATTTATTGAGAGGAACCTATAGCTGAACACCTGCAATCACAGCCAAAACATGTTACAAAGAAATCTAACGGTGCTCCATATAATCAACACAGTCACGAAAAACCCTAGCCTCTGCTTGTAGAAAATGGGCAGCTCTCCAAACCCCAATCGTTGCCCTCTAACATCTGCTGCTGCACTATATAACCTGCGGCCAGCACTAATTCGAAACGCAGGTCCCATCAATATTGCAATCTGTAATAATAAATCATTGCTCTAACTTGCAATCACTCTATGAGATAAAACTTTGAATACTCCACTCAATTTGAACACCATTCGAAGCACAATGATGGCTATGTATTAAGCCACCCACTAGCACAATTCACTCATATAGTCTCAACCAATTCAAAGTGCACAAGACTCTGAAGAATTTACAATTCCTCAAGTTGATATTTTGAAACCCTTGTTTCAATTTCTTCTCCGAACAACAAAGTTATCAAATGCACAATAGAATGGTGGAAAAGAACTCATGTGAGTCTTTTATAACTTTTGTGCGAGAATTCACACACTTTTCCAGCCAATGTGGGATAAATAGATATACTTTTCCTTTTAATAATTCATTTACTCCAATACTTCAATTAATACTTTGGCTTGGGCTTCAACAAATTAATTGGATAAATGGCCCCTTCCAATGATGACTCAACCCTCAACTTAAGCGAAATTATAAAGTTAAATTATAACATTATAATAAGTCATTTAATGATTAAATAATAATTTGGCCACTAAAATAATAATAACTCCCAAATTACTTATCCTTTAAATATCTTGTATAAAACATGAGTCAGGCTTAATATTTCCCCACGTGACCAAATGCACTTTCCAAAAATAGAAAGGGTCCTTCTCGATCAACCTTAGACTTACTATAGATAGTAAGTATATGAAACTGAGCCCAAACGAAGTCCAATCTGAGCCAAACGAAGACCAAACTAGAACATACGAAATTCTGGAGATGATAAGAACCTCCATTAACCAAGCCTCTGCCACTGAACACCCTCTATCCACAATAATTAGCCTACGAGGGACACAAGAACAGACATCCCACAAATTCTACTGCTCATGAAAACGAAAACGGGGACATTACAGCACAAACTCCATATGCAAAGTAAACAAGCTTCCTCTGAACCAAATGCTACTAAAAGTAAACAATAATCTTTGAGTTTGTAGAAAATTCTCCTCCGACCTATTAGAATATTGTAATTTTTCTTTGATGGTCATCTTAGTTAGTATATAGTTTTTAGATAACATAGAAACTTTCCTGCTAGCCTTTTAGAAAGTTTCTATTTTGTTCTCAGTTATTCTCTATATAAGGAGACTACGTCTTCATTTGTAATTACTCGTTTATGAATAATGAAATTGTAACATGGTATCAGAGCAAGTCAATGGGCTTCTTTAAGATTTGGCAAATTTTTAACAAAAAAATTCTCAGCCCTTTTTGTTTTGGAATTTATTCCATAAATCTTGTAATCATTTTATTATGAAAAAATGACCTTGCACATTCATTGGCGGATTCGAAGAATTTTTGCTAAAAATCGCGAGACTAGTCAAGGGTTTTGGTCGCGTGATTTCCTGGTTTGAGCAAAAGTTTGCAAATTTCGTGGGTTGCATGTACTTGCATGTTCTTTTTGCAAGTTGCATGTTGCTTGCATGTGTTGTTTTACCACGCAAAGTCTGGTGTTTTGCCGCATGAAGGTTTCTATGAGGGGTTATATAAATTTTTTCCCTTAAATTATTGGTGAGTTTATAATTTTGTCCCGAAAAAATTATTGGTGGGTTTTCATATATTTTTCCCGTAAAAAATGCAAGAAGGGTTTTCATAATTTTTTCCAGTAAAAATTCTAGGACGGTTTTATAATTTTTTGTCCTTCAAAAATTATGTTTGGGTTTTCAATTTTATCCTCAAAATTCGTTTCTAGGTTCTATAATTCACAAAGTTGCATGTGATTCCTTTGTGGGCTTTTACTTTTTTCCGTAAAAACGATGATTTGTTGAGTTTGGTGACTTTTTTCCTCAAAAATCGTAATTTTTTGCAATTTATTTTCAAGCATCGTGCTCATCTACAAAAGTTTGGAGGGTTTGCCAATTTTTCTTCAAAATCGTGGCAAATGTTCTCAGTGTGTCTGGCTACAGGGACAAACAGCTCAAATATCCAAAATCAGGTTGGACATTTTGTGATGATTTCTAGTCTGAAGTTTTGCAGATTTTGGGAGAGTTAGTGGCAGACTCTTGTCTCTTGTTGCAGGGCATTTTGAAGAAGGGGGAAGCCTTCTCTGTTTTTACTGGACAGATTTTGGCTTCTCTTGGTCATTAATATTCTGGAGATCCAAGGAGGGTCACAGCGGCAGCAGAATGTTCTGAAGAATTTATGACCACAAGACATGTACAGTCTTCTACAAGGTAGTTTACGATGACTATTATGGGAGGGTATTAGAATATTTCAATGTTTCTTTAATGGTCATCATAGTTAGTATTTAGTTTATAGATAACATAGAAACTTTCTTGTTAGCCTTTTAGAAAGTTTCTATTTCATTCTCAGTTATTCTCTATATAAGGAGATTGTCTCCATTTGTAATTACTCATTTATGAATAATAAAATATTGTAACACAGCCTCCAACAAAACTCGGATCACTTTCACAAGTTGTTCCTACACTCTAATGGTCCATGTACCACAAAATCTGCCAACTATATTGCATGTTCCCAAAAGGTTATGCATTGGTTTTGCTATCACTTGTTACATCCATGGGAACTGTCTTTCATAGACCCTTTAACCTAGCTTGCCAATTCTTCCCTTATTTTCTCCAGTTGCAACAGAAATACAGGACGCAAAAAAACATTGAGAATCACAAAACTCTTTCCTTATAGCCACAAATATCCCCCCTCATTTTGCATGAAGCTGCTACCTCTTCTTTCCAACAAGTTTCTCCAAAGAATCTATGATCTGAACCATGTAAGGTATTTTCAATCTCAACTGGACTCTGATATCCTTCATTTTTGCTACAAACAATCATCAAGTTCTATGGATCTGTTGTTTCAGTGCCATTGAAGAGCATGTTGCTGCTACAATTCTCCAACTGTAAATAGATATATCTCACTTGAGACAGTGTTACTATTTAGGTAAATAATAGATAAATGTTCCGAGGATTGAAAATGGCAAAGTTAGAATAAAAATTACTGATTTTAATCTTAACAAAACACTAGGAAACAAAAAATTGTCACCCTACTCCAAAACCCCCATGCTGACAAAGCTGGCATAATACAAACTATGTATAAGATCGAAAATTTCTCTCAGAGATAATTAGTTATTATGCTGTATTGTGATTTAACAATGGAAATGCAAGATAACTAGATAAATTTTATACAAAAGAAAAATTAGTACATACAAGCTATTGGTATAGGTTTAAATTACAAATATTTAAGCTTATCTCCTTAAAAACCCCTTAAAGAAAATATAAAACAAGAACTGTATGTAATAATTCCTAAGTCTAAGAAAACGTATCATGGAGTGTTGATTGGAAGAGGTCATGGCTTGGGAGCACAGGGTTGCAGTTTTGGAACACTTTGTCTTGGGAGAGACAGGGGCCTCATGTGCTGCTATTGGGGAGGCTGAACCCCTTATTCTACTTGTTTTGTTTAGAAACATAGCAGTAAACTGCCCAGAATCATTTTTATTCCATTTGTATATTTTGAAGCATGTCCTATAATCATGAATTTATCATGTGCTCAATTATGTCTTTCAGTTTTTTATCTGCCAAATGTTGGGCCTATGGTCCATTGCGGTGCTATGTAACTTTTTTTTTTCTGAGAAAGGATTTGAAAAAAACTTCTCAAACTATCTATGAAAAAAGGGCCATTTTTATGCAATAAATGATCATACATTTGCAATTTAATATATATAAATATTTAGAAGTTGATTCTTATTGACACAAGACTAACCACCTCCTAAAAATTTGTTTTTAAACAGCTAGACAGAAAACCCTGTATGGTATTCAATTCTAGAGCTACATCTCTCATTGACACAAGACAAAGATAGAACAGCTTAAAAGAAAAATAATAAGGTAGCTATGATGAGAAATCTGCTTTAAAATTTAGTGGCACTGCACACATCATGCACCCAAATTAGTTTACAATTCTGCAATTTTCCAACTATTCATGCTAATTTCATCAGAAATCAAGTCAAGTTCCCAAGAACACTGGGACAGTTGTTGGATACAATGAGTTCAACATATTAAATATTAGATTGTGGTCCTTATTAATACCTTCACTAATAGAAGACTCCAACATTTGTAGATTTGTGGTCCTTGTTTATCTGCCACATGTCAAGGTTACGGTACATAGGGGTTCCATGTATCTTTATTTTATTCCAGAGTGATAATCAAAATAATATTCATCAAATAACCTATCAAAAAAGGGTGTTTTTTAAAAAACTATCTAGCATTCACAAGACTAAGCACCTAGTACAAGATTGTTTTACAACAGCTAAAAATAATAACATAACTATCATGAGAACTTTGATGAGAATACTATATTGTTCCAACTATTAATGCTAACTTCATCAGTAATAATTCCAAATTTTCAAGCATACCAAGACAATTGTTGAACACAATGAGCTCAAAATACCACACATATTAGACTGCGGTCTTTGTTAATATTTATACTAGTGTGCTGCAAGTACTTATGTAGTAAAGTCCCAACATTTATGGATATATATGGTCCCAATATTGAATGAAAAATATGTAATGAAACTGAGAAGATTGATTCAACAATGTCCAGAATCAATAAGTATAATTATCACAAGAATTCCTAAGAATATATTGATCTTTAAGCACAATTGTGTAACGTGAATAACACAAAAATGACATATCCAATATTATCATACAGATTAATGTGCAGTCAATGATTCTTGTTCATTGGTTAGTAATTCCTAAGAATATTACAAAATGGGAAAAAGGAAACCTCCAATGCAAGGGGGAGAGCTTTACGTTGACAGTGCATTCCGAGGTGACTCTAGACTACCAGGAGCTGGTTAGAGACATTTCAGATGCTTTTGTGACAGAGAGATCTTGTTAGATTACTGTTGACACAGTAAAAAGATTACCATTACAATGAAGATGACTCTCTGATTATTATAAATACCTTGGAAAAGGAACATTATCCAAACTGAACTTCATTCCAATCTGGAAAACATCCTTATTTGGATTATCAAATTCGATTCTACAGAGATTTACAACCATGTTAAACTTTTGAAAGGTCAAAGGATAAATCTTATTAATGTTTCATAGGAAAGTGAAGCATATGATGTTTATAAGATGTTCACTTCCTGTTGATTGTTTTTTACCACACAGTGTGCTAGTGTCATGGGCAGTATTGTATTGGTTCATGTGGTTGTTTTTGTTGATGTTATATCAGCGGGGGTTATCTTTCTCTCCTGTATTCGAAATAAATATATATTATTGAAGCCAACTCAACACATAACATCCCCTTCTTTCTAACGTCAAGGCAATGAAGGGTCAAGACAATAGAGGGTCTTCACTTTGTAACGGCCAGACAATGAAGGGTCAAGACAATTTATATATTCTTCTTTGAATAAAATTAAGAATAAACAATCTGAACTTGACAGCATACAGAACTCCTTGTAAATGGAAACTGAACAACTCAAATCTTGGGCTTCAGTCTGCAACAGCAATATTGTGCCTCTTTCTAGGGTTGAGGAATTGCTTCAGACTAAACTGGTAGAGGAGCGTATTAGGCGGGTACATGAGCTTAACTTGAAGGTCTGTGGCCAGCTCCTTTCTCCACCGAGCAACTTTTTGTGGGCTACTCATTTCTCAGTGAGCAACTGGGCATCACGGATATCACACTTGATAGAGCTTGGATAGGTTATAACAGCAACCTTTTCCTTCATTTTTTATCATCAATTGATCGTCTTCGGGTTCCCAGAGCCAAGAGGAAATTGTTCCCACTTCCCACGAAGATTTTTCTTGACGAGGACCTCATCAAGTCACAGGTTGCGAAACTAAGACACTCCCGAGAACTAGTTGTCGCAGCTAGAAGCAATGGCAAATGGGCAGTCATCAAGAACCTGAAAGCAGTAATTAGAGACTCCTACCCACCAGATTGGGAACTTTGGTCTGTTCCTGCATGTAAATGACGATCACAGACACAGTTGGGCACAGGGGAACATAAGGGTGGTCCCTTGCATGTCAACTGTTGGAATGGTAATGGGACACTTTGGTCCACGTCAAGCTTACTTCACGACGTTGTTGGTTCAGCAAATCTTCTTCTTGTCACTGAGACTCATGAGAGCCCCGCTCATCCTCTTCCAGGAGCTACGGGGTATCACTGGTTATCACCTTTTAGGGACGAGGTTCGGAGCTCGGGGGTGTTAGGGGGTCTAGGGGGATTGCTTGCCTAGTCAGCAATCAGCTTCAGAATGCGACCTCTGTTGTTTACTCCGAGAGTTCGGGTTGATTTATGTGGGTCCGAGTTGGCCAGGTGGCAAAGCACCTCAGGGACATTTTCATTGTCGTATCTTACTTCCCTCTGGCATCTTCCTCATATGCTATACATAATTGGCAAGAGGGGACCCTTACATGTACTTATACGACATCATTGCACAGTTTTCCGCAGTGGGGGATATCATAATTATTGGAGACTTCAATGCACGGACCAAAGACATGCAGACCCCCCTCCACAACTAGGCGGTGGAAACAATGTGCACTAACAAGACAGATCCGTCAGCCTTGGGTCTTAAGAGATCCTCTGACGACTTACTAGGGCCCCTCACGAAGTACGGACACCAGTTACTCCAATTGTGCGAATCCTCTGACTTGGTGATCCTGACGGTCTTACGTATTTTCCTGGCTCCAGTTTGTTCACTTGTTGGCCTCATTGTGGGGTTGCGAGAGTTATGGGCTATGCCCCCTCCAGTCCCTCTATCCTCTCCATCAGCCATTTCTCCATTTCCCCCTTCCCCTGGCTGACCATGCCCTTCTCAACCTTACCATTTGTGTGTCTGCTTCCCTCCCCTCTCC
>MU225127.1:6422032-6448390 GCA_018584345.1 Thuja plicata | reverse complement strand
CCTTTTGCTTTGACAGTGTAGACCTGGACCTCTTCACCCAACACCTCAAAAAGCTCCTCCCCCTAAATTCCTTCTCCACCCTCTAGTGCACCTCCTCCATGTTTGACCGCCTATCTGCCTCTATTTGGGAGGCTACCCTTCTCTCTTTCCCTCACCATACCACTTAATTGACCCCCAAGTATAAGAACACTTGTTCTATGAATAAGTGGTACGATGATGATTGCAAGTCCTTTCACCGCACTTTGCGCTCAGTCTCCATCCTTCGCCCGACTTCCTTCACCCGAATGAATAACTCCTACCGCCATTCCTCCGCTACAGGAAACGCATCTTTATTTCACAGCGCAATATAACCCTTTTTGCCTCGCTCTTACAGTCCCCGAAAGCCTTCTGGTGCACCATTTTTCCTCGTCAATCCACTCTCTCTCCTGCTTTGGATCACAGCTCACTAAACTCCCACACCTCCACTCTTTATGATATCCTCGGTCAGCCTTCCATCCTTGTCATTCCTTCCCCCCACTGCCATCTTTTCACCTACACCAACGTCAGAGAGGCTATTAGATCGACGAACAGTAGTAGGGTTGTGGACGAGGAAGGGTTCCAAGCTGAACTCTTCAAACATGGCATCACAGTGTTAGGCTACTTCCTGACCCATCTCTTCAACGGAGTGGTTTGCACGGGGTTCCCTCCCTCCTGGTCACACCATATCATTCATCTGATAAACAAGGTTGGCCTCGTCTCAGATCCCAACAACTACAGGACTATTATGGTCAGAAACACTTTCTCTAAATTGTACGCCATAGTTTGGCACACTATTCTCTCGGGATTTGGATCAGCGTCATATTCGGGCTAGAGGGTAGGTTGGTTTCAAACCAGACTACTAGACCATGGACCACATTTTGACTTAGAGCTATTATTGAGGAGGCTCGGCATCGCTCGTCGAAGCTCTACAACTGCTTTGTGGATTTTTGCAAGGCTTTTGATTCAATGCCCAGAATGGCCCTTTTCCAGGGACTTCGAGACATTGGTATTTCTGAGACTCTCTTGATCAGGGATTTGGATCAGCGTCATATTCGGGCTAGAGGGTAGGTTGGTTTCAAACCAGACTACTAGACCATGGACCACATTTTGACTCAAAGCTATTATTGAGGAGGCTTGGCATCACTCGTCGAAGCTCTACAGCTGCTTTGTGGATTTTTGCAAGGCTTTTGATTCAATGCCTAGGATGGCCCTTTTCCAGGGACTTCGAGACATTGGTATTTCTGAGACTCTCTTGACTGCCATCATGAGACTCTATAAGACAATGGTTGGTCACATCAAGACCCCCCATGGGGTGTCGAACTTCATCGGGAGCAGTATCGGGGTGAAGCAGGGTCACCCTTTGTCCCCTACCTTGTCTGGGAGTTATATTGATGAGCTGCAGATGTTTCTTCAGGCACACTCGCTTCTAGGAGATGGTTGTTCTTTATAGCGGGTCTTGATTTCTATTCTGCTCTTTGCGGACGATGTGGTCCTCCCGGCTTCCTTGTCGAAGTCTTATAGAGACTTCTTGATGGTCTTGCTTTTTTCTATGATTTGAGGCAACTAACAGTTAAACTAGGTAAGACTAAGGTGATGGTTTTCAATAGTCTTAAGACCTCCCACCTCCATTTCTTTTTCCAAGGTGTTGAGGTTGAGATCTCTTCGTACACATATCAGGGGGTCAAGTTCTCTAGCCCTCACTTCAACATGAGACGTGCCCTACAGGGCTTCTAGAGACTTCTTGATGGTCTTGCTTCTTTTTATGATTCGAGGCAGCTGACAGTTAAACTGGGTAAGACTAAGGTGATGGTTTTCAATAGTCTTAAGACCTCCCACCTCCATTTCTTTTTCCAAGGTGTTGAGTTTGAGATCTCTTCGTACACATATCAGGGAGTCAAGTTCTCTAGCCCTCACTTCAACATGAGACCTACCCTACAGCCTCGCATCAACAAAGGGTATGGTTCTTTGGCCCTTCTAGAGAAACAGTGTTGTCGGCATCACTTCGAGGACACCCCCTCCAAAATGACTCTTATGGACACTCTGATTACGCCGACAGTGCTCTATGGTTCGGTTGTTTGGGGGTCATCTCTCCAACTAGGCCTCAGTTGAGCGAATCCAGACCCTCCTTCAACACATCTACCCCTCATAGTATTGTCCTTGCTGAGTTTGGTGCCCACCAATTCAAACTTGGTACCATCTTTGACCTGATTTGTTTCTTACATCATCTTCGTTGTTTTGCAGACTCCGCTGAGGGACGTCACAAATATTCCTACCTTGCTTATCGCTCCTGGAGGCTATTGCGATTTCCGATTCCTCGGGTCGAGCTCGAGGTGGTATGCTCAAGCTACAACTCTTTTGGGCTCGATCAGGATCAAGATTGATCGTCTTCCTCCTTTCCAGTACTCATTGTATGCCCCCTCTCATCTCCTCCCGTCTCGTCAGAAGTTGAATATGCACATCCAAATGGACATTTACATGCAGTATATCCACACTACTTGGGTTAATCCCCTTGGGGGGCTTCGCCCAAAGATGGCATTCTATGCTGAGCACTTTCTCAAGATACAGGATGGGATCATTATTTGTCCTTACCTTTCTCACCGCTAGTCACATGCACTTTGCATATCTCTCGGCTCCTTCAGAGTGGGATCGCATCGGCTTCGCATTCAAACTGACCATCATATGGTTAGGGAGGACAAGATTTGCCAACTTTGTAGCGTGGGTGAGGCTGAGACGGAGACACATTTTCCGCTGCCCTATCTACTACGAGATCCAAGGGAGATTCTACTACTTATTCAGGGAGGCTTAAACTATCTCATCGTTCTTCAGGTACATTGACCAAAGGTGCCTTGCACTTTATCTCCAGGAGGCCTCGAGACTTTGGGACCACACTCTACAACAAGGTTTCCCCTGCGCGAGGTATGAAGAGACAGCTCGGTCCCTCTTTTGGACATACCAAATCTGTGAGGCCTTGTAGGAATTTCATTCAGCATCGGTCTTCTTCTTCTTCCTCTTCCAAAGGTATTCATACGTGGCTTGGGGTTCCTTCTCACGATATGGCCTATCCTTTGAGTCTGGGTTTTTTCTCAGCTTCTCAAAGCCAATAGTGGACTTTATCGTGTTGTTTCTTGCTTTAGTTGTTTTGTTTTCTCTATTCGGGCACCGTTTGGTGTTCCTACTGTGAGTTGACCATCTGTTTTGTTTCGGCAGTCCCTTGGACCCCCTTTGCGATCTTTCGTTGGACATTAATAAATTTATCTTATCTTATCCAAGAGGAATTCGTATGAAGATAGATTGATATCTTTTATTTTCTGAGAGATTGATACGAAGGAATTTATCATGATCTCCATATTCATAGATGCTATGATCAACACTTCAGTTTAGCCTAGTGTTTGGGCAAATTGTAAAGCAGTCTTCAGCTATTTATATATATATATATATATATATATATATATATATATATATATAAGAATATATATATATTTGTGGCTGGGTTTTTCTTCCTCAAGTGAGAGGGTTTTCCCAGAATAATTTGTTGTGTCCATTGATGTATCTATTGTGTCTTATAGTTCATTATCTTTTGTTTGTTGTTTATCTTCATTTCTGATATGAAATATTAACAGTTTCCAGTGGTGTTTTTCATGTCAAGGCATGTCAAAAGCGCATTGCCATTGCCCCAATGCATTGTTGCTGAAACTGGTGAAATCAATTGTTGGTTCAGATGGAATTGCTAATTGTGGTATGTTGCACTCAAGAGCATCTATTTTAGCAGACTTTAAAGTAAAGCAGAGGGCTGCAATTCATGATGAGAAGGTGAGACTTGTCAAGAGTAGCTACCAGTTCAGACAAACGAAGGAATAAGGGGGACACAAGGCACAGCCATAAGGAGTATCACGTGTCTAGGCAGTTAAGTCAACACAAGAAGAAGTTTTTCACTTTAACTAAGATATGGATTTATGGCTCAGCTATAGGGAGTTTCACATGTCTAGGCAGCTAAGTCAAAGCGAAAAGAAATTTTTCACCTTAATTAAGATATGGATGTCTTAATAAGTTAATAGAGTTTTGCCAAGATTCGTGAACGATAATTGAACACTTGGTTATATCTCAGAAAAGGGTTTACTGGAGATGGTCAGTGGTTAAACTTGGTTATATCTCACAATAAAGGTTTACTGGAGATGATCAGTGATTAAACTTGGTTATATCTCACAATAAAGGTTTACTGGAGACGGTCAGTGATCAAATAGTTCCAATGCCAATAAAGATCAAGACAGTTGTAGAGTCTAGTAATGGCATTTAAAACTAGGCTTTTGACAAATGGAAATTGGCACCATGCGGTTCTTGTGTTGCTCAATGGGGAATCACTAAAATTCAATGAGGTACTGGTTTAAGTTGGTGAACATAGTTTTTGTCACATTATTTTATGGTGGCTTCAACTTTTTTTTGTGATGCAAAATGTTATGCTGCATTTCCTCACCTTACACAGTTTTGGGGCTTTAATATTACGATAAAGGTGTTATTTACCTTTCAATCTTATGCATACTTTATTTATCTACAACACTTTTGGAAGGTGTGCTTGTATGCCTAAAGTGTACCTATAGAAATAATTTGTAAATTCAAATTCCGCTAGATTCATGGCATTTGTTGTCATATGCATTCATGAAGGTGGCACACAACATTGGCAATGATGGTTGACTTTGAGATCATTTAAGTCACTTTCACATACCTGGGTTCTAGAGCAACAATTAGGAAATCTTTTTATGATAAATGGGACCCACATGAGTTATTGGACTACAAAATTGACCACTAGACTTGAGGAAGTGAACCGTTCGGGTGTTAATGGTCAAAAATACTTATGAAATTACAATTTCTATTTGGGGAATTATCGATTGAGCCCGTGTGACATCCATGTGAAATCATTTGACATATTTACTATTCTCGAAAGATCCCCTCAAAGGTTGGTGTGGGGCTTTTTGCTTGATACCAAGGTTTTGGTATCTAATGTTATGGAAAAATATTTGTGCTTTTGACCACTCTCCTTGACTATATATTGGAGGTGTATGATAGTGGTTCCATATCTTTGTCTTCAAGTACACAAGTGTTGTAAAGGTGCAAAGTGTTAGTGTGCTGATATTGTATCATGTACATTGAAGACTAATAATTGTATCATGTACATTGAAGATTAATACATACTGCTCTACATATTTTATCCAGATAAGTATTGTCTCTAAATTATTTGTTAATTTTATTGTTATCGGTGATTTAGGCATCTACATGATTTTCTTTTCTGCTAATCTTATATAAAGAAAAATATTTCAAATTTGTATACACTTTGTAGAAGATTTTACTGCAAAAACTTCACTATGTTTCTCAACATTTGATATTAAAGGTAGTGGTTATCTGTAGGACGCACATTTCTTTTAAATATTGAAGGTTTTTTCGCTAAAGTGGGAACTTTTTCACTTTGCGGTTTTGTAGATTTGTGTGGGATTGAAAACCATGGCTTCTACCTCACATCCAGATTCAAGAAACTAAATGGCACTGAATACATGATGTGGAAGATAAAGATGTGAGATCTTCTCAAAGAATAAGATGAATTGCTATCAATTGCAAACGCAACAAAGCCATCCAAAATGTCTAATGAAGACTGGTTGAAGTTGTACAAAATGGCATGGACAACCATTCAACTGTGCCTTGCAGATTCTGTTCTCTTAAATGTCTCCAAATAAACCATTACATACAATCTTTGAGTCTCAACAATCAGCAATATTCCTTGTAAATAAAAGATGTTGCTTTGGTTGCAAACTATTTGAATGCCTTTAATTCTATGCTCCACGGGGACGTGTCCCCTATGTTTTTTGACCCGTTCCCGTACTGGGGACGCCGGGACGGTTTTTTGTCGTACCCCAAGCCGTTCCCAAACAGGGCAAATCGGGGATCGTCCCCAAAACGGGATTTTTGAGACCAGCCGAAGTGGGGGGCGGGAATCAGTATCGGGGACGTCATGGCCGTCCCTCGTCCGTCCCCCTTATCCCAGCTGACACTTGGACAGTGATTGAGCCAAAAAAATATTTTTTTTAATTTTTCTTTGACCGCACGGGCTCCATGTGGCTTCTAACTTATAATAAAATAATCTAAACCCTATTTTGACCACTAAAACACTAAAAGTGTAAGTCTTCTCATTTGTAGTTTTATCAAAGTTGCTAAGAGGAAGAGGAAAACATAGAGCAGCAACAGCAGTGAGGAAAGGTTGCATTTTGGAGTTGCAAGAGGAGGTTTTGCCTTCATATCTTCTTCATTCCAGGTATGTATTCATTTTCCTTTTGTTTGTTTCAAACTTTATTGCCATTTGTTGCTATTTTTCATTTTTTTCATCACATAGAGAGGGCATTTTGAATGAAACATTGAAATGTCTTCTTTTTTATTAACTTGCAGCACTTTATTACATTGCAAAATCTGAAAACATGAGCAGCAGTGAGAGTGACTCTGAGGGAAGTAGTGATTGCAAGGATGTTGCTATGTAAGAAACTCAAATATTACAAACAAAAAGACCTAGTTCTAGGGCAGCCATAGGGGGATCCTCAATTAATGTGGATGTTCATAGAAAAGATGCAACAACCTCTAATCCATTTGAGTGCCCTTCCCAAATCCTCAAAAAACATGCCAAAGACTCATTCAACCCTAAGAAACCTCTCCTACAATTTGCCTCAAGAGTAGACAAGAATAAGGAAAAAAATACGAGGGGTAGTAGGGAATGGAAGTGTCGTATATGTAAGAAACATTATTTTGGGAGCTACACTAGAGTGTATTGCCATATTTTATGGAAAGGTGGGCAAGGAGTCAAAGGATGCAAATTGATTACTCAAGAGGAAAAACTTGAGGCCACTAGATTGCACATGGAGGGGGGGGATTGAAAATGGGGAGTCCAATAGATAATGTGCAAGCCAATATGCCTATGGCTAGCACTACCACTACCACTCCCACTACTAATAGTGGAAAGGGAAAGAAGACCAAAAGAGAAACAAATGTTGCTGATTTGTTTAATGTACAAGCATAAGAGAAGGCTGAAGAATCTATTGGTAAGTTTCTTTTTTCTCATGGTATACCATTCCATGTGTCACATTCCTCATTTTATAAACAAATTTGCAAAGATATATATGTTGTTGGTCCCTCATTTGTACCACCTGGAGAGACAAAACTATGCACCACTGTCCTTGATAAAGAGTATTCAAAAGTAAGCATTTTGATGGAGGATATGAGACAAACATGAATGAGTGATGGATGCTCTATCATCATGGACGGGTGGACCGATATCAAACCTTGGCCACTCATCAATCTTATTGTCACTAGCACAACAGGCTCTTATTTTCTTAGAGCTATTGATTGTTCAAGGAAAACGAAGGATGCATCCTTCCAATTTCAGATTTTGAAGGATGCTATAGAAGAGGTTGGACCTTCAAATGTTGTGCAAGTTGTTACTGATTCAGCTCGGGTGTGTAAGTCAGCTGGATTGATGGTGGAGAGTACTTATAGGCACATGTTTTGGACCCCATGTTGTGTACATGCATTGAACAACACCTTGAAGGACATTGGAAAAATTGATTGGATAAAGGCTATGGTGTCTGGGGCTAGAGATGTGCAAATATTTATTTGCAATCATCACACATCTCTTGCATTATTTAGGACATTTTCCAAGAAAGAATTCCTCAAGCCCGTGGAGACTAGATATGCTAGCTACTTTATTTTGTTGGAGAGGATGCTTGAAGTCCAAGAGGTCTTACAATCCATGGTGGTCAATGCAGAGTGGAATAGATGGCATTAATCAAGCACACCAAATGGAAGAAGTGTGAAACAAAGAGTCATTGATGATAATTGGTGGTCTACAATGAAGTAAGAAACTTAGATAAATATAATTGCTGATTTAATAAAATTCTTTCTGATTTTAGCATTTGCTAATTTTATTATTTAAGATATAAGAATTTTAAAATTTATGGTGTTTCTAACTTGTAACTTGCTTGCATTTGCGGATACATTTGCTCCTTCATTGACCCTATTGTGCGGGTCATTAGATATGTTGATACTGACTCTCCTAGCCTTGGAGAGATTCATAAGACCTTTGATAGCATGCTTGGGCAGATCAAGCAAGTTATTCATGCCAAGGACCCTACTTTGGGCTTTTATGAGAAGCATCTTAAGCCCATTGTGATGTGACAGTGGAATATTATGAACACCCCGCTTCATATGGCAGCATATGCTATCAATCCTAAATGGTATGCACCAAGACCTGGGAGAGCGGCTCCATCTAGGGATGAGGTGAGTCTCAAATCTAAAATCTCAAGTTTTCAATTTAAATGTGAAATAGCAAGCTGCAAAGTAGATCCCTTCAATATTCGATGTTCATTAATCATTATTTAACATTTATTAATTTAATATGTTTTTTATTTGTTCAACTCAGGTGAAGGAGGGCTTCTTCAAGGCCCTTACAAAGATGTACAATAAAGATGATGTTGGTAGACGTCGGAAACAGCCGATTGACTTTGCCAACCTTTAGTAGACCAGAGGCGAAGATGGATAAAGCTACATTAGCTCAGAGGGACCCTATTGGATGGTGGACGTGGTATGGTAGAGATACACCCGAGCTGAAAATTCTTGTCACTTGTCTTCTTTCACAGGATGTGAGTTCGTCTGTTGCAGAGAGGAATTGGTCCACACATAGCTTCATCCAATCAGTCTAGAGGAACAACCTTACCTCTAGACGATCGGAGAAGTTAGTGGCTATTCACAGTGCATTGCGGCTATAGGATCGGCAGAGTGTTCAGTATCGTCAGACTCCGACATAACGTTGGGATGTTAATCCCGAGGACGCTATGCAAGTTGAGGAGGAAGACACACTTCCAGGATTGCTTGGGGTTCCATTGGATGAGGACCCTCTGCCTAGCCCTACCAGTGACTCAAAGGCTGACTCTAATGATGATCTTGATTTAGATTCCTAGAGGACAGCCATTTATTTGACACATACTATTTGCAGATACATTATTGATTTTGATTATTATGGACATCTGATTATAGAGTTGAACTTCTAAGTTATTGTTTACTGTTTACTTTTAGTATTTTAGTTGGACTTCTCTTTATGTCATTTTGATTTCATGCATGATACTTGGAGCCTTTGGGCATTTTTGCTATATGTACACCATATTTTTACAATGAAAATACTTAGTATTTGAATTTTGTTAATTTGCTATGTAATGAGCCTCTAAAAAGTCTATGATGAATGGTTTATCAATGTTATGATATGCATATTTGAATTCTCTCTCTATATATAAAAGTTCCCTTATATTTTTAATCGTCGTCCCCTGAGGTTTCGTCCCCTAAAATTAGGCTTTGACCAGTACCCATACCGGAAACATGTCCTTGTCCCCTAAAACGTCCCCGTCCCCGAAACTCCGTGGAGCATAGCTTTAATTTGATTTTTAATCAACTTGTTTTAGTATATATTAAGTTATGTTCCATAGCATTTCGTGGACGAGGACGACAGGGGATGCGTTTCCAATACGTTTCCTAAAGAGCCAAAAGTAGGGGACGACAGGTGACAACATTATACAAAGTTTAAAATATGTGTGTGTGTGTGAACTTTCAAAATATATTAAGATATTATAGAAAGAGAAAGGAAAAGACAGAGAGATGTCAATAATTGATAACAACAAGACAATATGCAAATAAATCATCGATTCACAAGTTACAACAGTAGTATAGCAAAATAAACGATAATAGCAGCAGTATAATCAGTATAACAACATTAAAACAATAGTCTCAAACATCAAAACGATGGTCTATCAATACAAATATCCAAATCAAAATCTCTCAAACATGTATCTGGAAGTCTCAAACATCAAAATATAACAACCTACAGGCACAACATATGAAACTAAACCTCATTCTAGCTATCAATATCCAAAGGCTCAGAATCATCTCAGTCACTATCTCCCTCTAGCAAAAGTGGATCATCCAATGGTATCCTGACCAGTCCTAGTTGCACCTCCTTTGAATTTAATCGTCTGCAAACATGAATTAGAACCTTGTAGGGCGCATTGCCGCTTTGGTAAAAAGAAATTTTTTTTAAAATAAAAAATTAGCTTTTTTGCCAAAAATCATCCAAATGTGTAGGGGACACTTTTTGTTTCAAAGACAGATGAGGGATGTTTCGGGCGACCCCTTGGTGTTTGGCCGTCCCGAAATGTCATGGAATGTTTCTTGCAGTTTTTTGAAATCAGGGATGGCTGGGGGACGTCGCCTTTTTGACCCATTGTCGCTGAAACATTTCAGGGACGGAAACAATTCCCCTAAGGATAGGAAACGCGTCGTCGTGTAACATAGATTTTAAGTTAGAAAATGATAAATGCATCTTATTAATCTGATCTTCACCTCAAACTGAAGAAAATTTAATTGTTGCAATTTTCGGCAATGGTGCAAAGACCAAATTGGATAGTCTCATTGCTACTATACTTTCAAAAAAGATGAGAAGGAAAAACATGAATGATGCCTCGAAGGATGCCACGAATGTTTAGTGAAGGCACAAAGAAAAAAGAGAGTTTAATAAAGATGAGGAGGATTGATCCAAATCAAAAGAACAATTAAAAATGAAAGAAGAGCAAAGTGTTGCAACTATGGGAAGAGAGTGAATGTGAAGGAATGTAGAAACACAAAAAATCTTCTGATTCTTCCATAGAGAAATCTTTTGATGACGGTGATAATGATATTTTACTTATTTCCACTAACAATATTAGTAATGATCCCTAGCTTATTGTTTTAGGTTGCCCCTACCATATTTCTCTTCACAAAGAGTGGTTTGGACTTATACAGCTTATGGCAGGGGAGAGGCTTCATTCACAACAATACGAAGAAAATCATTGGTTAGAAAAAGATACAGTTTTGTTTCAATCGTGGAAGGGTTAACACCCATGATAATGTTTTGCATAGTCCAAGCTAAATGATTCTAGTGTGCATGTCACAGTTGCAAGTCTAGCTGCAGGTTAATGATAAGGAACTTGATGATAAATAGAGGATCTCAAATTGGGACTTTGTTTTGGCTGAATGCCTCCGCATTTTGTAACTCTTCCACTAGCAAATATGAAGTTGCATGTGAGTTGTGGCACCAACATTTGGCTCAACTAAAAAAGGCTTTATTTAGTATCATTATTAATAGAAAAATGGTTAAATGCATATCTGATTATCCTATCAGTTTAATGTTACTTCAAATCCTTATTAGGAACAATTGTTCACTACACTAACCATGGCAAGTAATGGGTTAAAGTCGCCAAGTCGTCATTGTCATGAATCGAGTAGCTGATTATTGCAAGATGCAATCCAAAACACAAATCAGCTAGTTGAGAATTCAAAAAAAAATGGAAAATGTAATGTTGCGACATTCTAACTAATGCGTAGAAAAATGGCAAGAATACAATATTCTTTTGGAAGTCTAATGAACCAAAAATTGTTGAGACCTTATGAAACTTGTTCAATGTGATGATGGTGGAAAAGGGAGTGGAAAATGTTATCTGAATTGGAGCCAACAATGGATCTACATATGTGACAATTGATAGAATTCTAGATGCAAAGCACCCTCCACTACTTCAGACCCTTGTGTCTCCAACTGCCTTGACCTTTTCTTCAAGGACCTATGGAAACTAACTAGGTTAAAAACATTGTGGAATATGCAAGGAATGTTACAAATACATCTACAACCACGTGTAGGTTTCATTCGTGCAGGCCATACTAATGTCAGAGAACTTGCGTGGGTCACTAGTCAAATGCTTTGCCACTAGTTTATCACATTGTAGAGTATAGCAGCCATATTCCCCAACCTAAAGTGCATGTTTGTGAGTAAAAGGTGGTTGGAAAGTCCTTATTACAGGAAGGATGAGCTAAGATCATGAAGACCGTTTTTTATGATACATCTGCCAAACATTCACTTCTTTAAAAAAATTAAAGATGTTACCGTTCGCTTGCTTCCTAAAATTTATAAGATGTTACTGTTTGCTTGCTTTCTAAAATTTATAATGTTACCATTTGCTGACTGTACAATTTTTTTATGTTTAATTTTCTTTTAATTTCTGACTTAGTTTAGTTTTACATGTCCATTCTCATCCCCTCTCTTGTTTAAGCCTTAAGACATTAAAACTATTTAATAGGATTCTATAAAAGAAGCATTGAGAAAAAAACATCGGTAATATACACAAGACCATGGATAGAGCCCAAGAGGCAATTCAATATTTGTATGTCCTTACTAGAAACAAATACGAACCAATATTGCACATTATTGGAGGTGAAACTAACAAGTCCACCAAAATATTCATGATGTTGCCTACTAATTGAACTCCGAGTTTTTCTCCATTTTATTTAGAGCTGAGGCTCTGCTAGGCCTCAACATGTGTATTGAGAGGTTAATCCTTGAAATGGACCTTCAAGACATCATACATTATGAGTTACAAGTTTATAAGAGGGCAAAGAGGAAATTCTTTTCTCCATCTATATGAATTCATACAAAAACTAAATTGCAGATACAAATCAATAGATTGTGATGTGGTAATTTTGGTGCAACAAGGCCTAATCTTCAAAAGTCTTGCCATATACATTTTGTCCCAGTGCTGTAACACTTCTAGTTGTGAGTGCATTTAAAGGGTTTTTAAAGTGATTCACACAACAAAGGATGATAAGTTGACTAAAAACCAATTAAAATAACCATGTCTTAGTGCAACACAAATTCTGGTTGCATGCAAAGAAGGTAGAGGAGTAAAAGACACGTCATGCTCTTGCCCTCGATGACATTGATAAGTTTTTAGATTTGGTGGTTGTGGATATGGATCTAATGTTCAGTGTTGATGAGATAGCCAATTTGGTAACAAAAACAACAAAATGGCAAGAGTGGACTTTTCTAAGCTTAAGTCATAGAACAAAGTAATGATTTACAATTTTTATTTATATTCAAACTTGAGGTTTATATGTATTGAACTAGTTATTTGTCTATGATGTGTATTGAAGTCTAATTTTAACCTATATATGAAAGAACTCGGTAAATATGTGTGTTTTTGAAAAATACTTTTACAAATTAATGCCTAATTTTTTGTTCAATCAATTTATTGAGTTTCGAGTTTTTCAAAATGTTGGATCAGCCAAGTTAGTAACAAGTCTGAATTTCAAATATGATCTACTCTCGTATGCATACCATCGAAATGCAATTTTTGTCGCATGTATGTGCATTTCCAAAGAAACTGCCCTAAAGAGTCTATATCTAATGAGCATCAAAAAATTAATCGAAAGATTAATAAGAATGTAACAAGCACAAAGAAAATGTGGATACTTCTAGTAAAACCCTTCATCTTCAAACCCTCTTTGGCCTATCCCTAAATAAGAAAGATGATTCCAAGACCAGGACAAACGAAGAAGTCAATACATCTAAAGAAACACTACCACTTGAAGAGGAGGTTATAACAACAAATTATGTTGCTGAAGTGTAATGCTTAACACAAGAGATAGATGTACGTTTAGTGATGGACGAGGTGGCCTCAATCATTAGTCGAAAAGGTAAATGAAGGTAAAAGAATGCTGAAATCAAAACAAAAGAGGCTTCAAACAACATTGTTGTTTGCAAGTAATCCACTTTGGACTCTTCAATCAAACAAAAACAAATGGAAAACAATAACGGTAGATCTTAGAATTTTGTAGAGCAGGCAGACTCTTGTGTAACAATCGTTTTATACCCCCCAATATCTTAGGGTTGTATCCTCTATAATCCTTGCCTTTTATGATAAACAAATCACTTATTTTAGTACAAGAGTTATATTCAACAACACAGAGAGAAATATACCTTCAGGCAATCTTTCATTTGGTCTACTCTCAACTTTCATCAATTTTGGAAACCTTTCTCGGTCATCATCACGACGCTCTCTTTTCATCCGTTGTTTCCTCTCTTCACGTTCCTATGACCACAAATTCATTCTTAGCATGCCTAACTTCATTAGTACAAAATTTTGAAAAACTAGGAACTACTTTCAAAATAGACATGGAAAGAAACATGCATAAATATCTACGATACTAGATTAGCATGTACATGAAGCAATAGATCAAACTAATAATGTCAAATTGCAACTAATCAAATGCCTTTAAAATATTGCCATTGATTGAGTTCATATTTCTAGAGTCATAAATTTCTAAGTGGTGCTTAAGCTATACTAAACTATTTTAATTATTACATAAAACCTTGCAATCAACTAAGCTTCATAACTTTATTATCAGAAAATGTGGCATCGTCATTCATTTTTGGGGAGCTGACCAACTTAACACGAAAGCATATAGACAAATAAATTTTAAATGTGTGAATCCCTTATTTTGTTCAAGGGTATAGCGTCAATTTGCATATATGTACTAATTTATTTATTTTATTTTCTCTAAAAAATTGACCATTCATTATAGAACAATGATTGCATAACTTGTACATATCCTACGATATAAAAGTTTATTTGATATTCAAATAAATTGTAACTAACACACTCTTAACTATCATCTTATAAGTGGATTATAGAGAGACAAACAAGACAACAAAACATATACGTAAATCATCCACGAATACATTAAAACTTACCATTTGTAAACAAAATAATTGACCCATAAAATATATGGTGAAGACAAATGGCCAATTCTATAAAATTGTTTGTCCTAACGAAAAGCAAACCCCTTTTGTTCCTAATTTCAGTATAATAAATTATAGTCAATGTAAAAGGTATATTGCAAAGACAAAAGACCAATTCTATTATTTTAATGAACTTTTCATACTAGCTAAAGAGAAACACCATCTCTTTTTTTTCTTCCCCTAAAATTATTGTTTTTATTTTAATAAAGACCTTTTAAATGTGCCAAGAATTATTTTTCCTGTAATTGTGTCCACGTAAAACAACAAAAAATTGTGCCTACACTTTCACATTGAAAAACTTAACTTGTATTGAACTGCTATTGTACATTTATAACTAACAAAATATTGTACTTTGAATGGTAAACCCATCTTACAGGCAAAGGCAAATTAACAATGAAAACTGTGTCTTTGGGGTATATTTGTTACAATCGTGCTCCCAATGCCCTGCGCCTTTTGTTATATGCCCTAACACTCTTTTTATTGACCCGCTATAGTTTATAATTGTGTGTCACTGGCATCAACCGCTTCAGAATTTTTATATCAAATAAAGAGCATTTTTGTTTATTTTACAAACACATTGTTTCATCGTATTAAATTTGAATAATGAATTTGATTGTCATTGCCTTTTTTTGAGCTGAATTTCTGGTTTTTGATTGTGTGTGTTTTTAAGCATCAACGTTTCGGATCACACTCCGTGATCCATCATCAGGATGAGAGAGCAATGATCGATTTAATGTCATTGCCTTTTTCAATTTTTAGGCTAGCAATTGATTCAGGAAAACCATAGTGGCAATTGATGAAAATATAAAAAAATGAAAAATAAAATTATGAAACAATGTACCATTGTTGGTGTCTAAATCTTTACAATCTTCGGGAAAATGCTCTATATCTTCATTTGTGCTATTGGAAAAGTCCCCAACACAAATCCCAGTTTACCAGTTGCAATGTTCTACTCTGAAAGGTCGGCCAAAGGTACAACCTTTCAATAAAATCTTACTCAATTACAGTACACTAGTAACAGTTTGTAATTCTACAGCTTATAACTTATCCCTGTATTACATTCACTAAAATTATCACCCCAAAATCAACCCTAGGGTAAATGCTTTATATCTTCATTCGTGCTATTGGAAAAGTCCCCAACACAAATCCCATGGAATTGTTTACCAGTTGCAATGTTCTACTCTGAAAGGTCGGCCAAAGGTACAGCCTTTCAATAAAATCTTACTCAATTACAGTCCACTAGTAACAGTTTGTAATTCTATAGCTTATAACTTATCCTTGTATTACATTCACTAAAATTAACACCCCAAAATCAGCCCTAGGGTACACACTACCAATGACAATTCACGTTAACTAAAGTCATCCTTTAAAAATTAACCCTAGGTTCAGATTGAAACAATTAATTTATGACTTATCCTCTAACTGTCAACTAAAATCATCTTCCTAATTGTGACATAATCATGGCAGGAGCTTCCCCAATGGAGATGTCCAACCATGAAGCAAGAGTCAACACAACAGAAACAACCAACACGCTATAACAGATCTTCACATTATCATAGAATCATATATTTACATCATATTGGCCTGCAACATGCAGATTACAAACTTTTGGCATACATGGTTGATTAAAATAGAAATCTAGATCTAAACCCTAATGCTAACCTCCAGGGTTATCTTCCTTATTCACTACCTAATAAAGATCATATACCCCAATATATAAAGCCTTCGCAACTCATAAGTTGGCCAAATCAATTACATTTTCCAAGAATAAGAAAACGCAATGTCACAATATAGGTCAGGACCCAAATCACAAAGATCTCAATGCCAAGATGAAGAAATGACGCGAGATCCAAGAGAGATGTCGGCCAAAGATCCACAAACATTGGGATATGAGTCACTAAGCTTCAAAGAGATCGGAAAACATCAACTAACCGTAAGAACATGAAGAACATGCAGATCTGACCAAGAATCATTAATATCTCCACAGCAAAGTATCCAATTGAGTTGCGAACCTAGACATAGGCAAAACATGATGTCCAAAACAAACCCTCAAGTTCGCAGCAGCAAATGATCTAAAACCAAGGAATACGGCAAGAAACACAAAACTACTAACTGAAACAAAACAAAGAACAAATTGAAAGGGAAATATTTTTGGGTGATGCAAGATTGCCAACGACCCAAGGATGTTCCTGCATCAAACACCCCTAGTGAGAAGAAAATGTTCCATAAGAGAAACTTATGAACATTTGACAGGATTCGGGACATTAATCCCATGCTCATTCTTGATCCAACTATCCTCTTTATCTGCAACTCTTTGTCTTTGCACTTTTGCTCCATCTTTTGTCAGATCCATCAGCTTACTATGTTTTGTACTTACTCTATCATACCTTACATTTGTACAAGAATGCTTACCACTACTTCCTTGTTTTCACACATCTAAATTACCTCTGCTACAAGCCTTTATTTGATCAACAAGCAAGGTCTTCTACCAAACGTTGTTCTTTCACAACACATCATCTTTGTAAGGGCCAATGTTGAAGCTCACCAAACACTATTCTTTCACCTCCACCATGTGTTCATCCGAAACCAACTTATCCCATAAGGAGAAGGTTGTTTTAACCTCTTCAATCCAAGTTTCTGCAACTTCTTGAACAATTTCACTTCATAATCTTCAGGAATGAATTTAGCCTTTAACCTAGCAACCATCACCCTCCATCTAGTGATTTTTTGTTTACCAAGTTCCTCCCTATCTTTCTGCAATTCTCTCCACCATAAGGCAGCATGACCCTTCAACTTAGTATGTGCTAACTTAACCCTCTATAGATCTCTGATATCTTCAAGCTCAGAGTAATTCTTGTTCAACAATCCAATCTATCAAATCCTCAGGATGCAACAAACCAGAGAAAGTAGAAACATCCATCCTATGACTTTACTTACTTGTGCCATAGCCCTCAACAATCTTTATTCATCTGTAGGGATCTCAACATCTTTAGTCTCAAGATCTTCAGCAGCTTCCTCATATTCCTCTTCACTCTCAGGATTCCTTCGCAATCCAATCAACACATTTCTAATCTCATTTCAGAAGTCCTCCATCATTTGTTCTAGTCTTCTAGGGTTCATCCTTCTACACGGCATCTTTCCAATCCGCAGGTTCAACTGCCTCAGCTTTGGCGATCTGATTACAAGGAGCTAATTGCCACTCACTCGGCGATCTATCAAACGCACTTGCAGCCTGCCTCCAACTCAGCAATCTGCTCACCCTTGGTATGCCTTCAACACTCCAAACCAGCAACAATCTCCTCAATGATCCCCTTGCGCAAGTACCCTACAATTGCGAGTCAGATCTACACTCTGTCACCCCACAACAAACACCACTAGGGATTCACAAGCTCAGGAACTCGATCTACTAACACAAGAACATCAACCTTGCTCTGATAACATCTGCACGGTAATGGCAAGAGTTTCCCCAATGGAGTATCCAACAATGCAGCAAGAGTCAACACAACGGAAACAACCAACTCAAAAACAAAAATAGACAACCAACACGCTATAACAAATCTTTGCATTATCATAGAATCATATATTTACATCACATTGGCCTGCAACATGCAGATTACAAACTTTCGGCATACATGCCTGATTACAAAAAAAATCTAGATCTTAAACTTAATGCTAACCTCCAAAATTATCTTCCTTATTCACTACCTAACATAGATCAGATGCCCCAATATATAGAGCCTTCGCAACTCATAAGTCGGCTAGATCAATCACATTTTCCAAGAATAAGAAAACGTAATACCACAATATAGGTCAAGACCCAAATCACAAAGATCTCAATGCCAAGATGAAGAAATGACACGCGATCCAAGAGAGATGTCGGCCAAAGAGCCACGAACATTGGGTTATGAGTCACCAAGCTTCGTTGATCGAGAAATTGCTTCACGAGATCGGAAAACCTCAACTGACCGTAAGAACATCAAAGAACATATAGAACTGGCCAAGAATCATTAATATCTCCACAGCAAAGTATCCAATTGAAGTGTGAACCCAGACATAGGCAAATTATGATGTCCAGAACAAACCCTCAGGTTTGCAGCAGCAAATGATCTAAAACCAAGGAACACAATAAGAAACACAGAACTGCTAACTGAAACAAAACTAAGAACAAACTGAAAGGGAAATATTTTTGGGTTCAAATTGAAATAATTAATTTATGACTTATCCTCTAATTGTCAACTAAAATCATCTTCCCAATTGTAACACTAAAGTCAGCAATGCCAATCCAAACCAAAACATAATGATCATCACAGAAGATGCCCACTAAATCATGCCCCCAACCTACATCCCAGGGTATGCACTGCCAATTGTATTTCAACCAAACAATTTACAAAATATACAGTAGTCGAATTGGTGCAGGAAGAAAACAAGGAGAGTTGCAGGAGCGCTCTAGGGAAGCTGAATGGTCATCCTCCATTATTGCTTCTTGGAGGTCTTGTTGTCAGAAAAGGAGCTCATATTAGCATCATTTGCCACCATTGAAAAGCTTTGTATTCTTCATTCTCTTGCAGATTTGGGTGGTCTATTGCCTATTATTGGGCTAGGTGGTTGATTGTTTTGTATACCTCGTATGATTATATTTTTGAATTATTGAACTTAAATTGTTTTTGTTTCCTTCTCATGCCCTGTGTCAGGCACAAGAGCCAAGGTCCCTTTGGCATGGTTGTGTTGCCAGCAAGGTTAGTGGAGAGTGGCATCATCTACTTTAAACAATGTATGTCTAGCTCCGACTTGTATTAACTGCCCTCAAATCGGTTGCATATGGAAAGAGATAATATCGGTGGCATTAATTTGTCACATAATGAAAACAACAAAGCTTATGCTAATTCCACAGAGTCCATGGTTAAAGAGCCTCCAACTCCTCCTAACACAGCAAAACCTTCATACAAGGAAGCTCTGCAATCACAAATTGAAGGCGAAGAGACATCTTGTTGAGCAGCTTTTGAAGTTGTCAGAGATGAATGCATTATAGGGGCCCAACCAGTTGGAATGGGAATAGGAGGCTTCGTCAAGAATGGAGTCTCCATAGATGGAAAAGATGGTAAGGCCCCTTCTACTACCAAAATTCTTTCACTTTCTCCATATCTTGCTATGCTTAATGCAATAAAGACTAAAGAGAACCGCCTCATAAACAATGTTGTGTTCTTTTTTCACTTGCATGCCAAATTCTTGCCTTCTAGAAAGTTTTTTAACAATTGGATTTCCAATGTTTGGGGAAAGAAGCTTGGAATTTATGTTTCCTTCTATAGAATGTTGCATAGAGGACTATATGTTGTATTTTTCATAAGTTGTAGTATGCAATACAGGGTTCTTAGACAGAATTTTGGAATCTTGGCTGGTCATCATTCTGGGACATTTTTGTGGTCCCCTAAAGAAAAGGGTAATGAAATTGTCGCCAAATCTACCCTTAGATGTATGGAAATAAGGAACGTCTCCCCCCACCCAGCTTTGGAAATTTATCCCCAATTTCCTTAATAATAAAGTAATTAATATTATATTAATGGTCATTTAAGTATTTAATTACTTATTTAGTCTGTTAGGTAGTTTCTAATTTCTTAGTTAGTTATTTTAGAAACTTTCTTCGTTGTTTCTCTTTATAAGGAGAATACATCTCCATTTGTAATCACTTGTTTATGAATAATAAAATATTGTAACATGGTATCAGAGCGGGTCGATGGGCTTCTTCAAGATTTGGCGAATTTTTTAATAAAAAAATCCGTAACCTTTTAGTCCTAGAATTTATTCCAGAAACTCTTTTAATCATTTTTAATGACAAAATGTCCTTGCAAATTCATTGGCAGATTTGAAGATTTTTTGTTGAAAATTGCAAGCCTAGTAGAGGTCTTTGGTCGCGTGATTTCCTGGTTTGAGCAGAAGCCTACAAATTTCGTGGGCTACATGTACTTGCATGTGCTTTTGTGAGTTCAATGTGTTATTTATCGCGCGGAGGATTTTCTTCTTTTATCACATGATGAAGTTTGGCCATTTTGGGGGGTATTTTACCACGCGAAGTCTGGTATTTTGCCGCATGAAGGTTTTTGTGATGGGTTTTTAAATTGTCCTAAAAAAAATTGTGCTCTGGTTTTTAATAATTTTTCTCCTGAAAAAAATTCTGTGGGTTTTTCATAATTTTTTCCTCAAAAAATTCTAGGAGGGCTTTATAATTTTTGTCCATAAAAATTATTGTGGGTTTTGTGTGATTTTTTGCCTCAAAAACCGTTTTGTAAAAGGGTATTACCGGTTTTCCTCAAAAACAAAGTTTTGTATTATGATCCATGCCTCAAATCTTGTGCCTTGAGTTTTGATCGATTTTTTTGCTTAAAATCATGTTTGTAATCCAGAAACTTTTTTAATCGTTTTTAATGACAAAATGACTTTGCAAATTCATTGGCGGATTTGAAGATTTTTTGTTGAAAATTGCAAGCCTAGTGGAGGGTTTTGGTCTCGTGATTTCCTGGTTTGAGTAGAAGCCAGCAAATTTCATGGATTGCATGTACTTGCATGTTGTTTGCATGTGCTTTTGTGAGTTCAAGGTGTTATTTATCGCGCGAAGGATTTTTTTCTTTTATCACGTGATGAAGTTTGGCCATTTTGGGGGGGTATTTTACCACGCGAAGTCTGGTATTTTGCCGCATGAAGGTTTCTATGATGGGTTTTCAAATTGTCCTAAAAAAAATTGTGCTCTGGTTTTTAATAATTTTTCTCCTGAAAAAAATTCTGTGGGTTTTTCATAATTTTTTCCTCAAAAAATTCTAGGAGGGCTTTATAATTTTTGTCCATAAAAATTATTGTGGGTTTTGTGTGATTTTTTGCCTCAAAAACCGTTTTGTAAAAGGGTATTACCGGTTTTCCTCAAAAACAAAGTTTTGTATTATGATCCATGCCTCAAATCTTGTGCCTTGAGTTTTGATCGATTTTTTTGCTTAAAATCATGTTTGTAATCCAGAAACTTTTTTAATCGTTTTTAATGACAAAATGACTTTGCAAATTCATTGGCGGATTTGAAGATTTTTTGTTGAAAATTGCAAGCCTAGTGGAGGGTTTTGGTCTCGTGATTTCCTGGTTTGAGTAGAAGCCAGCAAATTTCATGGATTGCATGTACTTGCATGTTGTTTGCATGTGCTTTTGTGAGTTCAAGGTGTTATTTATCGCGCGAAGGATTTTTTTCTTTTATCACGTGATGAAGTTTGGCCATTTTGGGGGGGTATTTTACCACGCGAAGTCTGGTATTTTGCCGCATGAAGGTTTCTATGATGGGTTTTCAAATTGTCCTAAAAAAAATTGTGCTCTGGTTTTTAATAATTTTTCTCCTGAAAAAAATTCTGTGGGTTTTTCATAATTTTTTCCTCAAAAAATTCTAGGAGGGCTTTATAATTTTTGTCCATAAAAAATTATTGTGGGTTTTGTGTGATTTTTTGCCTCAAAAACCGTTTTGTAAAAGGGTATACCGGTTTTCCTCAAAAACAAAGTTTTGTATTATGATCCATGCCTCAAATCTTGTGCCTTGAGTTTTGATCGGTTTTTTTGCTTAAAATCATGTTTTTTTTTTCCAATTTTATCCTCTAAAATTGTTTTTGGCTTTTGCATGATTTTGTCCTCAAAAATCATGGGTTCTCATTTGGAGGGTTTTTACCAAAAAAAATTCGAAAAAACAACGCTTTGTAAACTTCAGTTTCAAGGTTTGGCATTTTTTCGCAAAAAACTGTTTTTTCTGCAGCAGTTCTAGATTGCACCTAGGGCAACAGTCTGCACACAAAGGTTTGTTGATTTTTACACAAAATCGTGGTTTCAGATTTCGGCAGCTGATCTCAGAGGAATAGCTTTGTTACCCAACATCAGGTTGGACGAATTCTTGGCCATTAACATTTTGCAGATCCAAGGAGAGTCTCAGCAGTAGCAAAATGTTCTGAAGAAAAGGGGGCAGCCTTCTTTGTATTTGTGACTAAAAGACATTGTGTCTTCTGTAGGGTAGTTAGTAAAATGACCATTACGGGAGTGCAATAAAGTAATTAATATTATATTAATGGTTATTTAGGTATTTAGTTTCTTATTTGGTCTATTAAGTACTTTCTAATTTCTCAGTTAATTGTTTTAGAAACTTTCTTCATTGTTTCTCTTTATAAGGAGACTACGTCTCCATTTGTAATCATTCGTTTATGAATAATGAAATATTGTAACACTTAAACTATTGGGAAATGTGTTGCAAGTGGAAGAATCCAGGGTTAATTTGCGTTGTTTGAATGCAAGAACGTTAGTTTTTCTGCTTCCTCATGTTAATATCCATGATATAGTTACTATTCAGTTTGATTCTAAAGTGTTTTCTTGTGAAATAGAACTGTACAGCACTCTAAATTCTTGGTTTTTTTATGTAAAAGAAATGGTCATTTAAGAAAATCTTGTCTAAAAGATTCTGTGAATAATGCAGATTTTTTTCAATAATGTGGATAGAAATGTCCATTCCAGTGATAATGGAAAGAGTAACACTACTGATAAGAGTAACGTTCTTCTTAGCAAATGGTCAATGCCAGTTTTGTTGATATTTCAAATGTTTTGTGGAACAAATTGGTTCTAGCGAGTATGTTGTTAAGAATAAAATGTTGATCCCAATAAGGATTCAAATGCTCATTATGTTGAGGTTTCAAATAATGATAGTAATAATTTGGATATCCCACCTTCAACTACGAGGCTAGGTGAGGGTGACAACCCCGCGGTCTCCTTAGCTGACCCCTTATTTGATGGGGAAATAGTTGTGATTATGCCATGCCCCCACCTAAATCACAGCCCTCACAAATTAAATCACAGCCTTGAATAGCAATTAAGGAGGTAAAATTAATCAAATTAATCATTTATATGCTTGGCTGATCAGCATAAAAATACTTAAGGGCAGCAATCACTAATATATAGCAGC
Source organism: Thuja plicata (assembly GCA_018584345.1). Classification (NCBI taxonomy): domain Eukaryota; kingdom Viridiplantae; phylum Streptophyta; class Pinopsida; order Cupressales; family Cupressaceae; genus Thuja; species Thuja plicata. The sequence continues at coordinate 6,424,727 of MU225127.1, read as the reverse complement.
GATTTTGATGTCATTAGTTGGACATTAAAAAAAAAGAATTAATATTGAGGCGGAAACTTATGAAAGGTTGTCTACTTCTGAAAGGTCAGCAATTTCCAAAAGACGCCTGCCGTCATGGAGAGGTTAACGATATATACAGAGAGAGAGCCACAATACAAGAAGGCATCAACCCATCAAATAAAGGGGTATCATTCAGCAGAGCAGAAAACAATTAAATTAGCATCGCTGCTCATAAAGAGCAGATCAGACGTAAGATATCAAACAGACCATCACAAGACAATGAGACATCAAAGCATCAATAATCTCATACCAGCAATCAGGATCAGATCTGAATTTGTTATTGATTTGCAGGCAGTAACATTCTCATTTATTGTGGTATGCATGAATATATGTTTGCTGTATATGCCTGATATATGCAGCAATATAATACACAATGCTTTACATATTGATATAGGATAATATATATTTAACATACAAGATATATATATTGGACACAAGTAATAATATGGATTTCCAAATAGCAACAATCAATCATGGCAAGGTGAGGAAGGGAATACAAGGAGGGAGAACAATTATAGGATACTCACTAGGCACACCACCTCATATGAGATGGTGGAAGGCCACATGAGGCCAAGAGGGATGGTATATCCACTCTTGGGACTAGGGTAGAAGATCACTTTGGGCACCCTATTCAGTTCCTCCTCTCACCTCTACATTGAGCAATTGTTGGGATGGATTCAAGGAATCTAAATCGTAGGAGAGACAATAAGGATGGCATGATGAGGGGGAACAGTTATACAATTCTTCACTAGGTACACCACCTCATATGAGATTGGGGAAGGCCACATTTGGCCAAGAGGGATGGTGTATCCGCTCTTGGGCCTAGGGTGGACGATCACTTTGGGCACCCTATCATGTCTCCTTATACAAATTCCATTATAGTCAAACCCAAGTAACAAATTAGATATGTTATATGGTCAAATGATTATAAATATATGTTCTTAAACCCTAAGAATGGTTGATCCTATGAATTCTATCTTAAGTGATCTGTATAACATAATTGCAAGATCGCAACAAGGTTTTATCTCACTTTACATTCTTTGGATTAAGTTATATCTCTAACTATATCATGTTCCCTGTTTATTGAAATTGTGATTCTAGAGCACAATATAGGCTAATTCCCAAAAGGGGAAATTACAAGTTAGAGCCTCAGACAAACCTAAATCTAACAAATATATTCCCTTTAGTGTGAGCGAAAATATTATTTGCCCTAAAGATGTTACCTTGGATAAGCCCTATTCCAAAATACTAAACAATTGGCTTTGGATACTATCAAGATGTGTGAAAAAAGAATTTAGGAAGATAAAACTAGAGCTGATAGTAAACAATTGTTGTTAAACACCAACTCTCCAAAGACCTTGGGTCATCCTCCCGACGGTGAAGGCGTGATACCAGTCCTAAACCATTTCAACCCTCTTTATTATGCATCTAAATCTGACCAAGCCATGGTTACCCAAGGGGAGGCTAAGGATATTGAAGGAAAATAGAAAAGGAAGTAGTTAGAGACGTCTGAAATCACTAAGACTCATAAGAGGAGTGGCAAGAAAGGGAAAGAGGAAAAAAAATCCCATTAAGGATGAAGCCTCTAAAGTGGACAAAGTCCCCCAATGATTTGCAAGATTGGAAAAAAAAAACCAAAAGCCCAATCAAAAATTAACGAAGGAATAATTAAACTTATTCCTAAAGGGAAAGATAAAAAAACTAATCAAAAATTAAAGACCAATCACTTCTCTAGAGAACTTGATCACTAGCTGAGAAGGTAGGCATTGCGCTAACTACAATAAGCAAAATGTTTCAATAATCCTACTAGACTTTGTTAAGGCTTATGACGGAATTGAATTCCGTTTTGTGATTGACATGCTAAAGGCTCTATATTGAGTTTTAGGATCACTGTAAATGTAATAGGACTCTCTATATTTTTTGTGTGTTTCAAATGCAGCAATCTTTCTTGTATTTATATTGAGAAAGACACTAGGAGAGACATGTCCCTTTACGGAACATGTCTATTCATTATAATTGTTAATGTTTCATTAATCAATTATATATTAGAATAATATAAGTTTACATAATATATATTTAATAATAATATAATATAATATATATATATAAATGCAATATATTATTATTAATCAATATTAAAGTATTATATGTATTCTAAATGGTCATACGACTGAAGCTACAAGCATTAACACTCCCTCTTAGCTAGGGAGGATGATCAAACAAAATGTGTAGTGGTCTCCCTTGTCAACACTTATGACCCTCACAATAGCTACACAAAACATCAACACTCCCTCTTAACTAGAGAAGATAAAATCCATTAAGGTAATAAATCCATTAATTTTGAAAGAAAGAAGATATCACCACACTGTTATATCAGGAGATATGGTTTATGCAGGAATATCAAGTCACATGATGTTCACCATAGCTCATAAATATCTATGATAAGTGTAATGAAATTACGTCTCATGATGTCTGCCATATGGATACTAAGTTTACGTAGAGATACGTCACTACGTGACATTTCTCATATGGTCCAGACAATGTGTAATACTAAGTTCAGAAGGATACTAATATGATCCATATGGATACAAAGAAATTTCATAATTTGTGATATGAAGGATCACCTAATATGTGA
>MU225127.1:6399644-6421344 GCA_018584345.1 Thuja plicata | reverse complement strand
AAGGTTTCATTCTCCAACATACCAAGTTTATCTCAAAAGTATACAACCTTCTCTCTAGCCAGAGACTTGGTGAGAATATCAGCCATTTGTCCTGTAGTGATAATGTACCTTGAATAGCATACTTATGTACTATATCTCTTATATAGTTTGCACCACTCTTGGTGAACCCCAAGTTATGTAGGAGTTAGCATAAAGGCATTTCAGCCAGCACACATGGGACTCAATCTCATGATCATAATTCTCTGACTACAAAAACCATCTCCATTGTTGACTCCCATTGAACCAATATGACCAAATTCTTTGGAGATTAGAATGAATCAGACCCTTTATATGCTCCCTTTAAATTTTAAGGTCTTGCAACAACCTCTTGACCTCCTCGTCCAAGGTTGCTTTTAGATGAACTATCAAAACTCCCTCTAAATCTAATATCAACCTTCTGCCAGCAAGTTGTGCCTTTGTTATTTGGTATGGAACTACATCATTTGAATCGCAATCCTTTGGCTTTTTATAGTTTCTTGGTCACTAGGAAAACCATCTCGATATGGCTTGCCCTTTTCAATCAGAATGATTAAGATCCTTTGAAAATCAATTTCGGGAGATCCTCTAGTAGCTCCCTCTATTACGAAAACATACATGGCCCCAATCATGAAAATGTCTTCCTCCAAGAGACTCATTATCTAGTACATGATCATGTTGAAATTTTTTTTTTTTTTTACCATAACATTATTCGTAGGAGTAGTTTCTCGTACACAAATGTACTTGTCTGATTTCATAGAAACATGAGTGAATGTAATAAACTGTGGATATATCCCTAGGCTTGGCAATATCAAACATTTATGATAATCTGGCTTCCATTTGGAGCTCCAAGTGCATGCATCAACCTCTTGACCTTCTCATCCAAGGTTGCCTCTGATAGATTGTTAAACTCCCTCTGAATGTTAATTCTTCCTCCTTGAAGAGACGTCTTCAGTTATCAACTTAGTCCTATGACTGCAAGCATCAAGTTCTTTCTCCCTTGAATGCAATCTCTTATGTTTATTGATCCGTCCTAAAAGCATTTCAAAGAGATTACAAATAGTTCATAAAGCTAAACTATCTCAAAGAGCAATACCAAAGATAGGAACATATAAGATTTTACTAGCCAATATTATAACATAAATTTCAAACTCAAAAATTTATGTGCAATAATAAAACATGGAATACTTATCTTAAGTTTTAAATATTTCCTTTCGTAAGGTGAGCCCATATAGGAAATATCAGGCATAAATCAACTCTCATCATAATTCCCCTTCAATGAATCCATACTCTTGGATGCCTCTTTGATATAGTAAGAAAGACTGCCATCTTTCCTCATATCCATTAATACTTGACTCCCGATGGGCTTTATGAAGATTTTGATATTTTCTGACGCCATAACTTGGCAACTATATTTCACCGTTGATATCATTGTAAGTTTCATCCAATCTTAGAGAATAATCGAAGGTTTGCATAAGATATATTTAAGAGATAACGCTTCCTCCTTGATAATCCTGGATGAATGATGAGAGACATTAATGTTATCATGGATGTTGATCTGAATAGAGTCAAGACAAAGTGTACTCCATACTGAGTTAGGGATGATTGTCGTTCCAATACTACTCTAGTGCATTCAATCCAAATACAATCTGCAATGAGTATGAAGGATGTGAAACTCTATGTGTGCATTCTAAGACACCGCTCAAGTATCTGACCTCTTTTCCCTTCTTTTGCTTGTATATAGGTAACACAATTATATCTTCTTTGAATTTTTCATTATATCTAGTGTACCACCAATTCTTCAAATATGGGCTTTCGCCTCATATGAAGGGATTGACTAGAATATCTCAATTCAATGTTTTTGCGATTAGTCCATCTGATGAGTCATCAATGGATAATCGATCTTCTGAGTGCCAATCTTCGTCAATACTCTCTTTGTACAATACAAACTGTATGTCGACTCCCAAAAGTCCTTTGATCACAGATTGGTTGATATAATTATAAAATACATCTAACAGTTATAGTTTGGAATATAAAAACCAATGTTGATACTTCATCGATGTAGTTGCCTTAGTGATGCCTTTGACAGCTGATACGGATGAAGACTCAAATGTGATCGTGTTGGATTACTAGAATATATCTTATGCAAAACTAGTTGTCCTCAACGATCGATACCATGGAACTTATATGTTGTAGCAAACTTTGTATGCCTCTGCAATGTATGGACCGCTTGGAAACTAATATCCAAGCAAATCTCTAGCTGAGAAGATAAGACGCCCAAATGATGTTCTTTGATCGCTGTCACCTATGCTTGGACATCGATGTCTGAACATACTAATCTCTAACTAGTTCTTGCAGGATTAATCTTTTATACTCTTCTAACACCGTTGAGGGAGAATATGGGACTATGCTTGATGCAGATGAATCGTTGGCAACAGAATAACGTCTAATTCGTAATATTGGCAGACTTGGCTACTAATCTTAATGACTACGATTCACCTCAACTGAAATCTAAATCATTCTACCGTAAGATGTCATTTAGCAATATCCAAGTATAATGCTTTTCTCCATTTCTTAATGCCCTCGACATGAAGTCTCTGATAATATATGTATCCATCGTCGATTTGTCAAAGTTTGCTCCAAGTTCAATGTCGCTGGGTCAGATGTTTGCTCGAGGCAGATCAACGTCGCCAGTTGGGCGGTTTGAATGAGTTGAACGACAGAAGTAATGCAGATCTGAGCTTTATTAATGTTTGGATGTCGCATTCTATTCTTGGGAAGGTTGCAGTGTTTGCTTGTTCGATCAAATCTCATAGTGTAATGTGGATCAAGATCGAGGAGTCGATGCGCTTGACAAGGCAATGTCTTTGCGTTGCACAACACTTCACTACAGATGTCTCATGACGACTAAGCTCAACGTATGCAATGTCGGCTTGGATGTATGTTTGCAGCGATCGGGAATGTCGATTGGAGCCGACGGATGCAATGTCTGAAGTCAAGTTGAGCTCATTTTGATGTTTGCTGGTGCAGCTCGTCGAGTTACAAATCCATCAATATAGATGAGGCTCGATCTAATGCTTCATGCACTCCTCTGAGCACAACTCCTTATGGTTTGCGGTTGGTCCAGGAACATGTTTCCTTATTTTGGTGGCGGTTAAGGCAGATTGTTTTGTGTAATCGCTTCATATATTGACTCGATTATTTGGTCGAGAAACCACCTTGATAATTGAATTTGTAAATGTCAGTGCAAAATATTTTTGCGAATATCAAACTTAATTAGCGCTTGCCATACCATGTTAAATCTTTGCCGCAAGGAATTATAAGTGTCGTTCGCAACAATTTTAATTTCCAGACATTCTGTATATGGCTCAAGGAGATATCAAGATTAATATATCCGCTGGACATCAGAGCTTGATTCTTTCTCCAAGATATCCAGTGTCGTTAACCTTTGTTTGTTCACTGAGTTTACATTTACAATCCGCTCTGATACCATATTGAGTCTTAGGATCATTGTAAATGTAATAGGACTATATTTTCTGTGTTTGAAATGCAACAATCTTTCTTGTATTTATATTGAGAAAGACACTAGGAGAGACATGTCCCTTCACGGGACATGTCTATTCATTATAATTGTTAATGTTTCATTAATCAATTATATATTAGAATAATATAAGTTTGCATAATATATATTTAATAATAATATAATATAATATATATATCACATATATATATATAAATGCAATATATTATTATTAATCAATATTAAAGTATTATATGTATTCTAAATGGTCATACGACTGAAGCTACAAACATTAACACTCTAGGTTTCCCATTGCAGTTTTGTAGATGAATTAATATATTATTTCAACATTCTTCTACTCAGCTTGATATTAATGGTGACTTTACTGACCCCATTCATTTACAAATATCAATAATACAAGGATCGCCTATTGCTCTTGGTCTTTTTGTTTTAGTTGTTGATGCTTAAAACTATGTGTTGAGAACATCTCTAATCAGCCCCCTTGTTTATGCAATTAGCCTCCAAATAATGAGGAGCAATTACTGAATACCCAATTTGCTTATGATACAACTATTTTTGTGGAGATGAGTAAAGATAACTTTGAAAATGTTTTGCATAGACTTGAGTTTTTTGCTTGGCTTTTGGTGCAAAGTTGAGAGACTAAGGTTGGTGTTTACTACTATACCTGGAAATTTACATACATGGAATAGTAATACAGATGACAGTACGTACCAAATATAGGAGTAAAATATATATTTATTAGCTCATGAATACATTACAGAGAGGAAGACCAAAGATGGTCCACCAAGGATTACAATTTACCCGACCATACCATGCTACCTTCTTTGGCGGAACACGACATAGTTGAAGGACCCGACGGTTGCCAAGAGGGACACAATTGTCAACAAACTGACACGACAACTACCCTAGAGTGTTAACAAATTTAATGCAGACAATTAATACATTGACGGATAACCAATATTATTAACCATAACAATACGTATTTTATGTCGACTACGTCATCCCCCCAAAAGAAAAGGTCGTCTTCCAGATGACAAGTATACATCAAGTAATATCCAGGAAGACTAATGACAAGAGTGTACATAATGACTTGAACTGCATGAACTCGAAGTTGTAGTGTCCTTCAAAAATAGAAAGGGGTCTGGGGCAACGACACCCCATGGGGTCAGGGGCAACACCCCTTGCGGGGATCTGGGGGTAGTGCCCCCAGCAGGGTCAAGGGGAAACGACCCTTGAGGGGGTCTGGGGGCAACCAAGACCAAATTAGCACCTTCAGAACCATACAGAACTCCATGGCGCACACCATTTTCTTGATTTTTTAAGATGTCAAAAATAATGTTCTAGAAGCCCAAAAATAGAGATTTCATGCACTGCAACACTATTACCACTCCTCCTGCCAAGGTACTATAGTGTTGTTGCCGACTAACTCGCCCAATGTACCAAACACCTTACTTGTACAAACCACTTGATACGAACTTGCCAAACATTGTACAACACCACCAAATTTGTCCTCTCAATCTCGTACGGTAAAGTTGACGAGGGATCTTGTACATCGTACGACATGGTTGGAGGATGTCATGTGGTGTCGTACGGTAGCAATGAAACTCAAGTCTGTACGCAAGTCTGTTAAGGAAGTTGTATGTTGCAAGAGACAGGGTCGTATACCATGATATTGTGCTGGTACATTCTCCAAGGATTGGTAAAAATACTTCTGCCAGGGAACCCGCATCTGTACGGTCCAAAATGACTAACAACCAAAATGTCGTACAAGTGTTAGATGTCTTACTGGTCTAGTTCATACTGAGAAGTGTTGCACTGAGTTAAGTCATACAGAATGGTGTCGTACAGAATATAAATTGTCGGACCATTCGGCAGATGTCTTGTGGCTCTCCAACTCCCATCGCTTTTTCTTTTCACTTTCCATCCCTGTACTATCAACTATATTACCCATAACTTTATAAGCTCTCATCCGTTTGTCCCCACCAAGGGTTGTAGCTTCAAGAAAATTACAAGTTGGCGAAAATACTTCAAAGTCCTCCATTTGCCAATGGAATAGTCAGTTGAGAGAGCTTGTCTCATCCTCCAAGCAACTTCCAAGTTCCAACACCCCTTCATCATTGGAAACCAATGTCCTTCCTCCATCCCGAACTCTCCGCCCTTGGACTCTAAGTCTGATGCCGACTCCTGGCTCACCGCCTGGCTCTATAGGTTGATGACATACTTCCTCCCGTCACTCTCGATGGAGAATGTGTTGTTCCAATTGTGGTTCACATTTGCTGCGATTAACCAACCCCTTCCAATAAGGGCATCGTATGCCTTCTTTTCCAACAGAATGACCTCGAAGTCCAAGAAAAATTGTTGTGTACCAATGATTACCTTCTGTGCAATTAACATCCCTAATGGCTTAATGCCAAGTTGGTCGGCACCTACCAAGAGGAAGGTTGGTGGTCAAAGTGTTGGCTTCCCCAGGCACTTCCAAGTTTCCTCAAGCAGCACATTGACTCCCGTGCCTCCGTCGACGATGGTGTTTGTCAACTTTCGTCCCATTATCTCCATCTCGACGACGATCAGGTTCCTCCCAACGCCTACCGTCAGTAGCATCAAGTCAATGGCCAGACTCTCGATTGGCTTCTATGTTGGTTTGTCATGCTTGTGGCCAATTGTGTCACTACCAACTACATTGGTAATGGCCATCTTTAGTTGTGGCATAGTTTGAAGGAGGTTGAATACCCGTACCAGTACAGTATTTTGCAACAACTGTCTCATGATAGTTTTCTCTGACTCCGACCGTAGTGGAGTACTAGCGGCACCACTTGAGGCTCTCCTTTGCTCCGCCATTGCCCGTTCAATGTCCGCCTTGGCTTCTTGGAGTCTTTCCTTCTCCGTACAGGGTTCAAGATATACTGTCTTCTTAGTTTGGAATCTAGTTATTGCCAGTACTTCCTCGTACAGCTCCTTCACATCCAACATATTTACTCCTTTCTATTTCGGGCATTCGATGTCCTCATGGTTCCCTAGACCACACCACTTGCACAAAAACCTCTTGTTGTTATGTCCGCTCTGGCAGTCTCATGCAAAATGTGGGAATGATTGTTTCTAAAAATTGAAAATTATAAATGGCATATCCATCTTTCATTGGTTAGCAAGATTCAGGTGGTTCAAAAAGTTATGGCCTCTCATGTTGTTTTCTTCTGCTCCGCTTCGTTGTTTGACAGTTGTCATTTGAAAAGTTGCAAAGATTCTCATTTACTTTCCCTAATGCGATTGTTTGGGCAAGTTTAATAGACATAATGTTAACTACAATTGGTGTTGCTTGCACAAATGCTTGGACTTAAGGACCTCAAGATCCAAAGGGTTACTTTGGTGGTTAAATGGATTGTTAAAGCTTGTGTTAATGAATATAGCTCAACAAGATTCTTATCAAAAATAAGTTGTCATTGTCTAAACCATAAAGAGGTAAATCCCAGGATGAATTGCATATGCATGAATCTTGTTTGGTAACTTTGATGTGAATGTCTATGATTCGATAGTGTTTAATAGCAACTAAAAACCTTGGAAAAAAGTTAGACATCTCATACAAAATCATGAGGTCTTCTCTGTTACAGCCCTTCCTTGTGACCCTTTTTATTTAAATAGTTGTAATAACTATTTCATGTGAAGTGTGATGATAATGGTCATGTGCCTTTCAGTTATTTGGTTTTATAAATTTCAAGTATGAATGGTTTACGTATATCATGGTTGGTTAATAAAATTAATATTAGAAGCATGGTTTAGTTTCATATGTGGAATATTTGGAACTAATTATAATGGAATTCATTATGAATAATTGACATATATTTGATTATGTTAATGAGTTATTATTGCAAGAATGATATACCTAATCCTTCCATGTAAGTGGATGAAGGAAGAAGATCCATCCCGCAAGCGGGGAAAGAGTATCATCAACGTAGGGGTATGCAAACTTACAGTGGAAGTCGAGAATGCCATTTGAACTAGAACCGCAACTGTTGCCAGTTATCTAGTCCGGGAGGGAAGAACCTTAGATGTCTACTTAGTTACCTTTGTACCCTTGTATAATCAAAAGTTTAGCCTAACAATTAATTTATGCTTGGGATCTTCTCATCGATCTAAATGAACATCCTTGGTGAACCCTTTTGTTATTTTTGAGCTATGCATATGGATGTTACGTCTGTGTGTGTGTGTGTGTCTATATATATATATATATATATGATTATTCATATATTTGTGTATATTTAAATATATACAAGTATAACACATGAACTTATATGAAAGTTGCATAGATGCAATTACATGCATATGTAAATGTCAACAACCATCACACGTAAGGGTAAATTCATAATGTCGTTACTGGACGACAAGATGGACGCAATCTCACATGATTGAGAAGTCAAAATTACACAAGGTGTAAATTGACATTAGTAAGTATGAAAAATGCATTAACTACATTGAAACATGTTTAATTTAAGTTCAAATATAAGTTGTACAAATATATATATATATATATTGTGCGTGTTGTTTTCTTTGGCGGCTAGAGAAGCATGTTGAAGGTGTCTGATAGGGTCGTATTTCCACTGTGGGCAAGGAGTTACTACTTGAATGTAGTCCTCTTTTGAGGATTTCTTGCCTTCGTGGGGATTATTCTTTCTTGTCCGAGCAGTGGTAGCTTTGCGATTTTGGCGTTCGGAAATTGTTCTTGTATTTGGAAAAAGAAGGAAAGTTTTCTTTTGCATTTGTTGATACTGTTACTTGCCACCATTACTTTGTCATGACCAGTTATTGACATATAACCAATATAAATATATACATATTTTTTTATGCATATATAATTTACTTTAAATATAAATATATAATTAATTCTTTATTTTATGAATAAACGAAATTAATCAATATTAATATAATATTAATCAATATATCATTAATCAACATCAATATAATATTAATTAATGATATTGATTAATAATATTAATCTTAATCAATAATAAAATCGATAATAATCGATATCTAACATTAATATATCTTCAAGAAGATATATTCAAAAAGCATAATACTCCAAAGCTGAATATAATCAAACACCATATGTGTGGCACCCCTTTGGTTCGACTTAGAGGGGTATCTATGTTGTCGACAGTTAAAGACCATATGCTGGACTGGCCACGTATGCTCCTAGACAATGGAAGGAAACGACGAAGGGACGTGACTCATCAACAATGATGAGTTGTAACTCCTACGCACAAGGGATACATAAAAAAGGGAAATACGAGCCAGGTAAGAAAACAAAGATAAGTTTTGGGGAATTACAACCATTGTTTATCTTCTCTCGAACATTGCTAAGTATGAGACTACATGGTTGGATAACCAGGGGACTATATATATATATTCCAAATTAAATAGTGGACTTTGTCACAAGCATCGTTGGGTATAAGGAAACTCTCTTCCATATATATTTGGGACTGATTATAAAACAGAACCCCGAAGTGAACCATGAATATATGTATTGGTAAGCATCGTATTGGAAGCATCTATAAGTATTGAGAATGTTGTGACTTATGTATGGTTGTGTTTATAGAATATTATATGAATTTTGAGTAACCAATATATTGCTCAGCATATGTCCTGTAGTATATACACATAGCAGTTGTGTTGTATTTTGTTTATATAAATATATTTGAGTATTTTAATAATAATGAAATCTGAATATTATATATATATATGAATAATATACGAGATATCGACATATTCCTTAATCACTTACTATAGTCCCTTAAGAGGATAGGTTTCTGTCAATCCAGAAGAGATGAGGAAAATCCTCACAAGATACGTGAATTCCAAGATGGGTAAGGATATGTATTTCCAATGCCTTCAGGGAAAATCACGAGATGGGTACGATCATGCAGTCTCAATGCCTTGAGGAAGCCTACTTGTAGATTGGTGTCAAGCGTCCTACGATATGGAAATTCCCATCCTCCTTAAGGTTGGCACATTTAAGAGAGAAGAAGGAATCAGGCTTAAATGTGTTAATTGTTAAATTTATTATGAGTTATTCATCATTTCTTAAAATGAATTCAATTTAGATGCATAGTACTGTACATTAATTATTGAAAATTGACAGCCTCCTAGTTGGGGACATTACAAGTAGTATCAAAGCCTCTTTCCTACCACCTTGTGAGAGGTAGTTGAAGCAAAATAGCCAAAGGGCACAAAGGGCATTCGAAAGGGAACAAAGAAAACTAGTAACAAAATCTAACCCAAAACAAAACAACACAATGAGTGAGCCGACATGTGAGGAGATGAGGGAGTTCATGGAATAACAACCAAGACATTAATGGAACAAAATGAAATAACCCAAGTCCTCATGCAAGCCTTGCAAAACATGAATACTTCAATCAACGATCATAGGTCACATCCTGGTGGAAGAGACGCTAGTAAAAATCATTCAAAAAGCAATAGTAGGTCATCCACACCTCACATCATGAAATCATCCTTCCTACCAAGAAAGGATACCCCAAGAGAGAAAGAAGAAATCAGTCACCTCCATAACAGCAAGGAGGATTTGGCAGAAGCTTACACCAATTTAAGACCTGAAATAAGGACCATATCATTCAGGGATTATTGTGAAGCAAAGAAATTAGAAGCTCCTAAGAGAGAAAGGGGACAGTCTAATGACGACTTAAAACATAAGATAAATAAGGTAAACCTCCCAAAATTTGATGGATCGGGTAAAACCACAACTCATGGATGGCTACAAAAATTAAATACTTACTTGACCCTCAGCCCTATGACAGAAGAGGATGCAGTCCATTTTGCCATCCTACACTTGGAAGGCACAGCCCATGAATGGTTGCACCATGGTATCCTCACCCAAGGGCACAAGAATATTACCTCTTATGAAGAATTATCACAAAAGTTTACCAAAAGGTTTGATCGTTAACATCCCCAAAAAGATTTTAAAGATTTCACTCAGCAAAAGCAAACAGGGACAGTGGATGAATACATCTCTAGGTTCCAAAAGATTTCAGTAAGAGTCACAGGAATAGATGAGGAAAAACTAACTTATCTGTTTGTGGATGGGCTAAAAGAATCAATGAAGGGATTGGTGGTTGCCTTCAAACCAATGACCCTAGATGATGCTATTGAAATAGCCTTAAGTTTAGAAACATCATCTACAAATATGAAAGCCGCAAGGTTTTGATGTTCAAAGATGGACTAAAGAAAAAAGAATTTATGCTTCAAATGGTAAGAACCTTGGGGACAAGGGCACATTTGCCATAGAGGAAAATCTGAAGGGGAAAAGTGGTGTTTTAGACGTAAAGAGAAATGGGAACCAGAGCGTAGATGTGGAAGGGAGGAGCGAGTGCACAAAATAGAAGCAGTACTCAACAAAGAAAAAGAAAGAAACCAGAGCATATATTATATATATCTTCTTGAAAAGATATTATTGTTAGATATGAGTATCGATTATTATCAATTTTATTATTGATTAAGATTAATATTATTAATCAATATTATTAATTAATATTATATTGATGTTGATTAATGTTATATTGATTAATATTGATTAATTTCTTTTATTCATAAAATAAAGAATTAATTATATATTTGTATTTAGAGTAAATTATATAGGCATAAAAAAATATGTATATATTTATGTTGTTTATATGTCAATTACAGGTCATGACATACTTGGCGTTGGCTATCTGTGCAAGCATGAATCTTACCCTATTGTTGTCAATTTGATCAAATAGCACTAATCACTACATTTCAATAAATATAGATAAACGTAACAGTCTCTTGTTCTTATGCAGTTCTCTTTATGAGCTTTTCGATTTTTGTCATGTTGTATCTAATTGTAATTGTGGATCATATGATCCTCAGTATTGTCTTCGCTTAATTTTCTTGAGCATTGATTCATATACAAACCTTAGATTTATTCTTGCATACTGAGCATATAATTGTGGATTGATTTGATCCTTGAATAACGTCAAAAACGATTATGTTGTGGAGGATCTAATTCAATCCTTGTTTGTTATCATTTTGGATATATGAATGAGGACTTTAACCATCCTCAACTAACATCAAGTGGTCATAATATTATGGATTGTTCGATCCGTATACATATGTATAACTATTTCTTTTCAATTTGGAAATGAGCAGTCATATGAAAACTAAATATTTAGATTGTTATTAAAGAAATTAGCCAAGCTTGTTAGGCGTTCATACTCTATTTTAGAACAGCTTAAGACAGCATCAACCTACACAATACATGTCAAAGAAAAGAAAGTTTAGATTACATGCAAAACTACTAATATGCAAGAAACGTTTGAATTTTGCATGCATTTCTGACTACTAAAATGGAAATGAATTCCCTTTGTTGAAGTATGTAGCTTCTGAAGAAATTTGTGTATTCTTCTTCACTTGTTGTTTCTATCTGTTCCTAGATGCCGAGCTGGTTTTTCTTTTGCATTTATGTATGTATAAGTTTATCGCAAGCTGAGACTCTTATGTCTTTTATTTATCCTTCATGGAGAACGGTTGTTTCTTTTGTTGAAGCTGAAAAGTCACCGCATAAGGGTGATGTGGCTTCGGATGGTTGCTGAAGAGGTCACCGCCTGAGGATGTGGCTTATTTTGTTCTCCCGCGTCTGCTAATGAAGAGTCTCCTCCATTCGAATAGTCATACGTTTCTTTATGGAGTTTGTGTTCTTTGTTCGAGCTCTCATTTTCTATATGAAGGGAACTGTATTCAGAGACATGGTTGCTGGGAAAAGTTAAGAGTTAAGTCGTTTGAGTTTTGGTTCTATTCTTAGTAGCCAATATTTCAAAGGGAGGTGGATTCTAGTATTTGTATCTTTAGCATTTATATTTTTGTGTGTGTTTTGCCATGAGGATACATCTTTTAGTATTCTGAGTTTTTGTATTGTTTGCAGAGATTACGTTGAGACTATCTTCCATATTCATTAGTTTATTTCGATGTATTCAAGTTGTATCAAAGTTTCGTAAACTTCAATATTGTGAGAGTTGATCATTATACTCATTAGAGTCTCAGATTTTGAAGTATTGTATTCAGTTCATTTTATCTTAATAAAGGAGATCATTTTTCCGGTGTGGTTGGGTTTTCCTTCGAGCGGGAGGGTATATCAAGTGTTTTGTGTTTTTGTTATTTCTGCATCTCTGTTTTATGCAATTCTGGTTCAGATTTTAACATGGTATCAAAGCCGGTCTAAAGAAAAGATCCAGAACCAGATAGTCTAGTCTTGGTATATTGCATGTTTGTCTTCTAGCTTGTCTTTTCAGCCTTCTACAATTGTGAACGGTCTCAAAGTTGAAGACAGGCTGGATGGAGCATCCAACTTTACTTCATCGAAATTCAGAGTTTTAATTGCATTGGAAGAGAATGATCTTCTCAACTATGTGAAGAATAATGTGACTGGACCAACTGATGATATTGAGAAAGCTCTATGGAGAAAGAACAATATCATGGCAAGGAAGATTCTAATTGACTCTGTTAAGGATCATTTGGTACCTGTTATATCCAAGTTGAATTCAGCTAAGGAGATGTTTAATTATCTTCAAAGTTTGTATGAATTCAACAACACTAACAGAGCTCTAGCCTTGAGGCATCAACTTTTTCATATCAAGATGTCTAGAGGAGAATATGTAGTATCCTTCTTCATGAAGATTACAGGAATTGAAGGATTAGCTAAATGCTATTGGAGATTCTATTGAGAACAAAGACCTTGTTATGTTGGCCATGAATGGTCTTCCTCATTCTTGGGAATCATTGATTCAAGGAATTAGTGGGAGAGATGAACTTCCTAAGTTTGATAGGTTGAGAGCTGATTGCATTCAAGAGGAATGCAGATTAGAGGCAAGAGGGAATGTGCAAAAGTCTCACCATGAAGAAGACCATGTTCTTGCTGCCCACACTTTTAACAGAAAGGGGAGAAAAGGAAATTTCAAGAGATATCGAGATAAGAATTCAGATTCAGCCCCTGATCCTAAGAAGAAGAGGGATCTCTCTAGAGTTCAGTGCTTTAGATGTGACAAGTATGGTCACTATGCTAGGGATTGCACTACCAAGCCTAAACATCAAGTTGTTGTTACAAATGTTGATAATGTTTCTCCTAATAGAGAATCAAGTGAAAAGTCAGAGGGATTCTTGTTTATATCAGCTCTCTCTAGTAAAGTTCCTTAATAATTTGGAATATTCAAGGGATAATTGTCTGCAAATTAGAGAGAGAGGGGCCTGCCCCTGTTGTCCTTAAGGACTAAGTTGAGACATCATTAATTATAGAGCGTCACCTCTCTTGGAGAAATCAAGTCGTTTCACAAGAAGACATAAGAATTTGAGCTTTGATTTCTGGGTTTTGATTGTGTATATTTTTAAGCATCAAAACCCAGAAATCAAAGCTCAAATTCAATGGATTGTGGAAATCTAATCGATTTAATTGACATAAGAATTGTTCAATGATATAAGAGTGGGAATTGTACATTGTGGGGGAAAATAATAACCAATGTTACATTCCCATTTGAACCATCCTTGGTGGGGAGATGATTCAAAAGGGGGGATGTCTCTCAAATAATCTGATAAGGTAATTTCTGATTTGATGTATATGGACCTTCATTGAAGTAACTTGTGTCTAGGATGTTGATGTGCAGATAAGTATCTATTATCCTTGAATATTACTTATCTACTCATTATAGTCTCTCTCTCGTCTATATTTCTATACATAAGAGCTATTTGCTTTGATCTTTTTCAGGGATGCTCTTGCAAGAAAAGAAGATTGATATCAAATTCAGAGGGAGTCTGACACTTCAGAGGTAACTTTGGAGGAGGGGCTCCGAAGATTGATATCTACTTCAGAAGGGAGCCACATTATCATGAATGTCTGGTGTTGCCAAGCCTGGGGATAAATCCATAGTTTATTACAATCACTTATGTTACTATGGAATCAGACAAGTACATTTGTGTACGAGAAACTACTCATACGAATAAAGTTATGATCAAAAAAAAAATCAATCATGTACCAGATGATGAGAGTCTCTTGGAGCAAGATATTTTCATGCATGTTTTCATAACAGAGGGAGCTACTAGAGGATCTCCCAAAAGTGATTTTCAAAGATCTTATTTAGAAGGGCAGGCCATATCAAGATGGTTTCCCTAGAAACCAAGAAACTATAAAAAAGACAAAGGATTGAAATTCAAAAGATGTAGTTTCATGTATGTGGGCTAGAAGGCTTTTATGCATATATCTAGGTCATGATATTCCTAGATAGAGGGATAAGTTGTTGGATCAAAGGGCATTCAAGAAAAGAGTTGGATGCAAACTAAAAAACAAAGACACGACTTGCTGGCAGAAGGTTGATATTAGATTCAGAGGGAGCTTGATAGTTCATCTAAAAAAAACCTTGGACGAGGACATCAGGAGGTTGTTGCAAGACCTTTAAATTTAAAGGGAGCATCTAGAGGATCTGAAACATATTGGTTTAGACGGAGTCAACAATAAAGATGGTTTTTGCAATGAGAGGACTATGATCATGAGATTGAGTCCCATGTGTGTTGGCTGAAATGCCTTTATGCTAACTCCTACATAACTTGGGGTTCACCAAGAGTGATGCAAACTATATAAGAGATATAGTGCATAAGTATGCTATTCAAGGTACATTGCCACTACAGAACATATGGTTGATATTCTCACCAAGTCTCTTGCTAGAGAGAAGGTTGTATACTTTCGAGATAAACTTGGTATGTTGTAGAATGAAGCCTTAGATGAAAAAAAGTTTCAACATTTGTGATCTATTATTTTGTATGTTATTGCATTCTTCTCGTTGAGAGAGAAGTCTAAGGTGAAAGCCCTTGTTTCCACCCTCTGGGATGAGCCTTGGTGGATTCACCCTCTAAGATAAGTCAAGGTGGATGTCATGTGTGTGACTCCATGACTTATGGGCCCACCCATCCTATGTACATTTCTGAGAGGTGACGACTTCTTAGACAATGAATACTTGTATTTGATGTTACAAGGTGACAATCTTGTAATGGAGATTCGACATTTTGATATGTCAGTGCACATACCATAATAGGGTTATATGTAAGGGGAATGTAATGCTCTCTAATTACTATAGTCTATATCCTTGTATCACGATCTAAGATGATATGAAAATCAGGTATCACGATCTAAGGTGATTCCTCATATCACGATCTAAGGTGATGTGAAAACTAGGTATCACGATCTAAGGTGATTCCTCATATCATGTGTTAGGTGATATGTAAAACTTGGTATCACGTGTTAGGTGATTCCTCATATCACGTGTTAGGTGATATGTAAAACTTGGTATCACATGTTAGGTGACACTTCATATCACAAATTATGTGATATGTAATTTCTTTGTATCCATATGGATCATATTAGGATCCTTCCGAAATTAGTATTACATATTGATTGGACCATATGAGAAATGTCATGTAGTGGCATATCTCTACGTAAACTTATTATCCATATGGCAAACATCATGAGACGTAATGTCATTGCACATACCATGGATATTTATGAGCTATGGTGAATATCATGTGACTTGATATTCCTGCATATACCATATCTCCTGATATCACAGTGAGGTGATATCTCCTCTCTTTCAAAATTTATGGATTTATTACCTTGATGGATTTTATCTTCTCTAACTAAAAGGGAGTGTTGATGTTTTGTGTAGCTATGGTGAGGGTCATATGTGTTGACAAGGGAGACCACTACACATTTTGTTTGATCATCCTCCCTAGCTAAGAGGGGGTGTTAATGCCTTTAGCTTCAGTCGTATGATCATTTAGAATACATATAATATTTAGATATTGATTAATAATAAAATATTGTATTTATATATATATGATACATATATATGTTATATTATATATATTATTATTAATTATGCAAACTTATATTATTCTAATATATGATTGATTAATGAAACATTATAATATTATAATGAATAGACATGTCCCATAAAGGGACGTGTCTCTCCTAGCCTCTTTCTCAATATAAATTAAAGAGAGATTGTTGCATTTGAAACACATACCATATAAAATCTAGGCAGTGCTATTACATTTGCAGCGATCTTAAAAATCTTATCACTTTCTTATAAATAATAATGAATAGACATGTCTCTCCTAGCCTCATTCCAATATAAATGAAAGAGAGATTGTTGTGTTTGGAAAACACGTACAACATAGAGTGTTATTACATTTGCAGCTATTCTAAAACTTAACATGGTATCAAAGCCAGACTGCAAATGTAAGAGAGTAGTTTGTTGATGGTGAATGTGTGATTGTCTCAGAAAATACAGTCTCACTACAGGGACCATATCTCACAAATCCACCGTTGAATTTTTCTAAATTTTTGATATGTTGGTGAAAAACAAAGTTTTAAGAATCTCCCTGAAGTGATTGGAGAGAAAGTTTGGAGTTCAAAAGTTATGAGGGACTGTGTATGTATGGGTCTATGTGAAATTCCTGAAAGTGGCTTTCATTAAAGAGATATATTAATTTGTTATGATCGTAGTCAAGCATTAAAAAAGAAAAATGTATTCAAGGAAGTGTGTCTCTTTCTAGAAAGAAAGAATTAATCATAGAGTGTCACCTCTCTTGGAGCAATCAAGTCATTTCACAAGAAGACATGAGTATTGTTCAACGATATAAGAGTGGGAATTGTACATTGTGGGGGAATAATAACTAATGTTACATTTTCATTTGAACCATTCTTAGTGGAGAGTGAGAAAATGGTGATCATCCACTCTAGGTTGTCGCTCTGCATGAAGGTCATCGACATGGCTAGCACGAACAACATTATGATCTCTTGCAGCATGTCCGCCGCAAACAACTTCAAATTTTGATGAGAGTTGATATTTCCTATATGGGCTCACCTTATAAAAGGAAATATTTGAAACTTAAGATAAGTATTCCATGTTTTATTAATGCACGTGAATTATTGAGTTTGAAATTTATGGTATAATATTGGCTAGTAAAATCTTGTATGCTTCTATTTAGTTTATAAGCTATTTGTAATCTCTCTCTCACATACCTTCAAGACATAAGCACAAGAAATTGTTTTCAGAGGGAGTCTGACTCTTCAGAGGTAACTTTGGATGAGGAGCTAAGAAGATTGATATAAGACTCAGAGGGAGTCTGACAGTTCATCTTAAGCAATCTTGGATGATCAACCGATTGATATCTTCTCAATGAGTTCTTCTTTGTGAGAGAAGTTCGAGGTGAAATCCCTTATTTTCACCCTCTGCGTTGAGGCATGATGGATGTCATGTGTGTGACTCCATATTTTTAATGGGCCTGCCCCCTGTAAACATCATGAGGAAGTGACGACTTCCAAATGATTATCACTTGTATTTGTAGGAGTTATTGAAAGGTGACGATCTTACAATAACTTGACCTTCTATTGTGATAGACATCGTGTCATGGCTGAAACAGATCACAATAGATGATTTCCTGCATGGTGGATTCAGTTCCTTAAACAGACCATTGACCTTCTATTGTGATAGACATCTTGTGATGGCTGAAACAGATCATAATAGATAGAACTTGTGGATAGAATCATCGGTTGAGGCAATCCACATTAAAACTTGAGAAGCTTGTGGATAGAATCAATGATTGAGGTAATCCACTCTAAAGCTCGTGAGTTTGTGGGAATCGCCGATGGAGGCAATCCACCTGAGAGTTTGTGGATAGAATCGCCGATGGAGGCAATCCATCTGAGAGCTTGTGGATAGAATCGCCGAAGGAGGGAATCCACATCTTGAGACTATGTTTCCATTGATTACATCATGAGGATGATGCTTTTATTGCTTACATCATATGATTGATGTTGTGAGCCTATGTTTCCATTGATTACATCATGAGGATGATGTTTTTATTGCTTACATCATATGATTGATGTTGTCAAGTGTCATATAAGTGTTGACATTGGATTGATTTATCCTCCCTAGCTAAGCGGGAGTGTTGATGTTTTGTATAGCTATGGTGAGGATCATAAGTGTTGACACAGGAGACCAATACACATTCTGTTTGATCATCCTCCCTAGCTAAGAGGGAGTGTTAATGTTTGTAGCTTCAATCGTATGATCATTAGAATACATATAATATATGTTGATTAATAATAATATAATACATATGTTATATTATTATTAATCATATGAAATTTAATATTCAATATTAAATTATTATATTATTCTTAATTAATAGTTGATTGATGAAACATTATAAGATTGATTAAATTACAATTAATGGGAAGAGGCATGTCCTTTCTTATAAAGGATAATGAATAGACATGTCCCATGAAGGGACATGTCTCTCCTAGCCTCATTCCGAATATAAACGAAAGAGAGATTGTTGCATTTGGAAAACACGTACAACATAGAGTGCTATTACATTTGCAGCTATCCTAAAACTTAACAATTTCGATGTATTCAAGTTGTATCAAAATTTTGTAAACTTCAGTATTGTGAGAGTTGATCATTATACTCATTAGAGTCTCAGATTTTGAAGTATTGTATTCAGTTCATTTTATCTTAATAAAGGAGATCATTTTTCCAGTGTGGCTGGGTTTTTCCTTCGAACGGGAGGGTTTTCCCAAGGTATATCAGGTGTTTTGTGTTTTTGTTATTTCTGCATCTCTGTTTTATGCAATTCTGGTTCGTATTTTAACACACTTGGTTACATATTTATGTAGTTATCAATTGGAAATCTGATCACCATGTTAGAGAGGGGAAATTTGGAACAATACGGGTCTGCCCTTAATGGCCTTTAGTAATTATGTATAGGTAACTGTTGTGAGGTCTTTCACACATCGCCCCAATTCTTGGGGACCCCCCTTTTAAGCTTTGATTGGAGAGTTGTTGAACTAGACTTCCCCCTTGGCTTTCAAATCTGATCCTTGTTTGATGAATTAGGAAGTGGCAGGGTTGGAATTGGATTGGCACATATGCTGGGCGGAATTGTCCAACCCCTTGGACATTTCTGCCATGAGGACATAGACCAGCGTTCTTTCTTCCCCCCCCAATTTCATCTTCTTGGCCTTTGATGATAGGCATTTTGGACTCAAAGAGGCTTCAATTTGAATGACAAACCATGTTTGATATGAAGCAAGGGCTATGTTTAAATGATTTAAGTATTGGGGTGAAATTCTGGAAATGACATTGTCCAATGACTGGGCGGATTCCGCCCAGCCATTGGACATGATGTCCATAATGCTCTGGATTTCCGCCCAACCTAGTGGCAAGTCAAGTTAGATGGTGAGAGGTTTGAGGGAAGGTTGAGTTTAGTTTGAAGTGGTTGAAGACCGAGTTTGGGGAGATACCTATGCTGGGCGGAAATGTCCAACCGCTTGGACAATTCCACCAATGGGGCTAGGAGCCAGCCCTTACTCCTCCTTCCATGGACTTCTCCCTCTTGGCCATAGTGGTGATGACTTCCCAAGCTTAGAAGCATGTTGATAAATGACCAAGGGTATTTGATGTTTGAAGTGTTGAAGTTGATGTTTTGGTGAGGTGGAGATGTCCAAGGTCTGGGCGGATTCTGCCCACCCCTTGGACATGGTGTCCATGACACCCTCAAATCCCGCCAGCCCCCTTTAGTTGAGGATTTTCCCATTTGGTAATGCATTTGAAAATTGGATTGTAATGAAAGACTATGTTTGATAAGGGCTCAATGTCTAACGCTTGAGGAAGTTTTAGTGTATGGAGATGTCCAAGGTCTGGGCGGATTCCGCCCAGCCCTTGGACATGATGTCCATGGCACCCCCAAATTCCGTCAACCCCTTTGGGGTGCAAAATAAGTCCTTAGGATTTATGGAGAATCAAGTTTAAGGTGTTGAGAGAGGTTGGAAGGCAATGGAGTGTTTGGATGTTTTGGTGAAGTGGAGGTGTCCAAGGTCTAGGCGGATTCCGCCCAGCCCTTGGACATGATGTCCATGACACCCCAGATTTCCGCCAACCCTCTAGAGGGTAAAGACCAGGCAGAGTTGGAGGTTCCTTGACTGAGGTTCGTTTAATGTTTGAGATGGAAAAGAGCAATGTTTTAATGATTGGTGTGTTGAAGTGAAGGACTGAAAATGGAGATGTCCAAGGTCTGGGCGGATTCCGCCCAGCCCTTGGACATGGTGTCCATGAGGCTCCTGGTTTCCGCTAGCCTAGTGGAGGTAAGAACAAATCAGATTAGAGGGATAGTGGAGTGTGGAGGTCAGTCTTGAGGGATGGATGACATCTCCTCCAAAGGGAATTCTTCCCTTGGGCTGAAATACCCATCCCCTTGGACATTTCCGCCCACTCCACTCTTCCCCCCTTGGCTTAGGAGGCTTGGAAGTCGGCCTTCCCTTGGTGTTGACCCCTTGCAATATGAAGTCGGCCCATTAAGCAAAAACAAACAACACAGATTTAAGTGCAAAGTCGTCCCTATTTGAGGGCAAAAAATAAAATGTTTTATAGCAAGGTTTTAAATGCAAGTCGGTCCCTTTGGGAAATTGATAAAGGTATATAAGAGGAGAAGTTTTGACTCCATTTCACTCCAAGCACATGCGAATTTTCTCTCACCAAAGGCAGATTTTACTGGTTGTAGCAGACTTAAAGGAAGAGACAAAGTGAAGGCCTAGGGGCATCCTCCTAGCATTTCAAGTGGAGAAGGGCTGGTCTGATTTTCATAACAGGCAACAGATCATTCAAATTCCAGCAGGCCTAGGGAAATCTGGAAAATTCTCCTCTTTTTTTTAACTTGGAAATCTTAAGTGCAGGTCTGATTCTGATTTGTTTATTCCATATTGGAGGTCATAATCATGTTTAAAAGATGGTGTATTCTCCCCATCTACCTCAAACTCCATTTTCATGACTGATTTTCTGGAATGTGATTAGAATTTTATAATTTTCGCAATAGAATCTGGAAGTAATCATAACTGAAAACTAAAAACAAATCATAACTCTTTGATCTAAGTCAATCTGGAAATGATTAGGAAGGCAATTTCAATTGATAGGCTGAAGTTTTGCAGGGTCTTGTCTCCTTTCTTAAATACTTTAATCGTCTAATTAATGTTTGGTGTGTGCTGCAGAAGGGAAGGTGATGGATCCTACATCCGCGAAG
>MU225127.1:6379217-6392014 GCA_018584345.1 Thuja plicata | reverse complement strand
CCTTTGGGGAACCCCTTGTAGCGTCCTTACTGTTTTCATGGCAAAGGTATCGTAGAATGTTTTGAAATATTTATTGCGATGGAGGTGGAGTTGAGGGTAACACTCATGCACCAAGTACTGCCCGTGTACCCTGCCTACTTCGCCCAAAGCCTTGAGTCCCGGATACTGGAACATGCCGGCAATCATGTAGAACAAGTAAGACCCCATGTAAAAAGTCTTTGAATTATGCACCAATCTCAACTAGAGGTCTAAGTTCTCGCTTATTATCTGGGCCCAGTCGAACATCACACCTTCATTTGAGATCTTCTCAATGAAATAAAACATCCAAGGCTCAAGCAATCCTGCCTGTGGGAATCCCATTACCCTGCTCAGCATCAGGATCAAGTCGCCATACTCCTCCTTCAAGTTTGTTCTTGTAAACCTTGGCAACTTTGAGTGCCTCTTCCTAGGCTCCTTTAGCAATTCCTCACATAGGAGAGCAGAAAAATGAGCAACGTTGTCATTGTAGTGCTTGACTACCTGATCTCTTGTCATGAAGATGTTGATTCGGTGGTGTGGAATGTTGAATATCTCCTTGATGGCTCGATTACTTAGGTTGACAAGTACTTTCTTCTCAGTTTCACTCCCATAGTAAACTATCTTGGTATGTTGATCATTATGAGCTCCGGGCACGGAAGAGTAGGGGGAAATGCTGCAGCCTGCACGATCCCATTCTTGATCATCTTTTTTGCTAGTGCTGATGGGTTTCCTCTTATCGCCCTGTCCCTCATTCGGATCATGTTAACTGGTCCAAGATTCATGTCTCCAACTTTCTTCCACTTGGATGGAAAGACAGTCTTAGGCATCATATCTTCGGTATCCTTCTTTAACTAGGCCTGCCTTTGTGCCTTTCCGGATGCGGGATCCATCACCTTTCAACCTGCAGTGCACACCAAATATTAATTTAGAAAATTCAAACACTTAGGAAGAAGAAAAGATCACCTCCAAAGTTCAAGCTTATGAATTGAAATTGCTTCCTATATGCTTAATTACTTCCAGACTGGTCTGGATCAAAGAATTCTGATTTGTTTTTTTTTTATTTTCAGTCATGATTACTTCCAGATTTTATTGCGAAAATCATAGGATTCTAATTTATTTCCAGAAAATCTGTCATGAAATCGAAATTTAAGATAGATGGGAGAACACACCATCTACTAGACATGATCATGACCTCAAATAAGAAACAAATAAATCAGAATCAGACCTGCAGTACTGAGACTTCCAAGTTTAAAAGGGGGAATTTACTTCCAGATTTCCCTACTGCCTGCTGAAGTTCGAATGATCTGCTGCTTGTTATGAAGATCAGGCCAGCTTTTGTCCACTTGGAATACTAGGAGAATGGACTATAGAACACTTTTTATGTCCCCACTTTGCCTCTTTCCTTAAGTCTGCTACAGCCAGCACGATCTGCACTGCTGATTGGAAAAAAATTCGCATGTGTTGATGTTTGAAATGAACTCCAAACTCACCCTTCTTATATATCTTTTGTCAAATTCCTTGAAGGGGCCGACTTGCATTTGAAATGAAAAGAACATTTAATATTTTCCTCAAAGCCGACTTCTTGTTTTGCTTGTTGATTGGGCCATTGGGGCCGACTTGCTTGGTTTCAATTGCCAATGCCAAAGGGGGGGCCGACTTGCATGGAAGAGGGGGGATAAAGAAGTGGGCGGAATTGTCCTATAGACAGGACAATTCCGCCCAAGAAGGGAAAGGAAACACCTCCTTCTTGGCCGAAATCCACACACCCAAAACACTCAACCTACTCCGCCCAAGACCTTCAACACCCCCACTCAAGGCTCAACAAGGGAGCGGAATTTCCAGTCACATAGGACAATCAGTCCTATGACTGGGCGGATTCCGCCCAGTCATGGGACACATGCGAATTTTTTATGATCCCTCACTTGATGAACTTCAAATACTTGCCCAATCATTTCCACGGCTTCTATGTTAAACACTTCATCTCGGATCAGCAAGGGCAAGGAAAGCCAGGGCAGCATCCCCTTGGGCGGAATTTCATGGGGCATAGGACAATCTGTCCTATGGCTAGACGAAATCCGCCCAGTCATAGGACACTATATATTTCCAAAATTCAACTCCAGTTTTCAAACATCAAAGGTTGTTCCTTGCTCAAACCGTGGCTTCCTTGACAAAAATCTTTGCAATATAGCCTAGAAGGAGAAGGCTTGGAGGATGGGAGGAAGAGCTGGTCATCACTCCATGGCGGAATTGTCCTATAGATAGGACATTTCCGCCCAAGAAGGATGCCCACCAAATCAACCTTATTACCTTGCTATGATTCGAAAATGGCCTTCAAACAGCCTACCACCACCCACAAGATCCAAAACACCAAGGCTAGGAGAGGGCGGAATTCAGAGGTGCATCGGACAACTTGTCCAATGGCTGGGCGGAATCCGCCCAGTCATAGGACACTATCAATTTCCTCTTCTAACATGACTTGCAACCTCTTAAAACACCAATGTTTATCATCAGATTTCGAAGTCAAAAGGGGGGTCAACTGCTCATCCACAATTTGGAGAAAAGATGCTAGGAGAGGGGTGAAGGAGGAGAACCAACATTCTGGGCGGAATTGTCCCATAGACAGGACAATTCCGCCCAAGGGAAGACATGACCCCTTAAGCATAAAACATTCCCCTAGACTCCATCTACCCCTCAAAGACTTGCCTCAAACACTGAGCCATCAGCCCAAGAATCACCCTCCAGACTTGAGAGTGAGCAGAATTTTCAAGTGGATAGGACAATCAGTCCTGTAGAGATCAGAACTCCGCCCGAGGGAAGGATGCCCAGCAATTCTTCAAGTCGAAATCTCAGAGGGGGTCCCCAAGGATTGGGGTGATGTGTGCAAACCTCACAACAAGTGGAAAACCGTGAATTTCAAACTTATGATTTTGGTTTTGGGAGTTACTAAGGAAGCATCAAGAACCAAGGGATGTGGATTCACTATTAAGTGAAATGACTGATATACTAGAAGGTGTATGAAAGAGGGATTTAGTCACTCAATAACATTCCTAAAGGAGGTCAAAAGTAAGTTCAATTAGATATATTCGATTGCAGACATCAATCATTTTAATCTCACCACATCAAACTACCATATCAGTTATATCAAAAATCACCTTATAAATACTTTGTAATATCATTTCACTTACACATGTCACTGCCTAAATCAGCAATAATTGATATTGGTCTTGACTCTTGAGATAACCTATTGTCTACTTTATTTCATAAGTTAACAGTGACATCAGAAATTGAGATTTGTAAGAATTTGGTAAAATACCCTTTAATCCCTGGGAGGACTACAAGGGGACATTACACACTCTTATCTTTATAGATTGAATAAGGGACTAGTCCAGCATTCATGACTTAGAATTTGTCTGATTTTAGAGGATCTTGTCTGTAGAATCTTGAGACAGTCAAGCTATCAACTGCAATACTACATTCCTGAATTCATAAACTATAAAATTGGTCAACCCTGGGAATGGGAGATGTACACTGTTATAATTGAATAAAAAAATGATTCCTTATGTACAATGAAGCCATCAAGATGTGAATATCCAAATAACAAGGCTATGTGACCCCGAAGAGTCTAGTGGTGACATTGACTGCACAAGGAATGTGTTTGTACTTTTAAAACCTTGGCCAAGGTGGTACTATGCTACAGGTAGTATTCATCAGTCACTAGAACTAGTAGTGCAACATCTAGCTATGAAGGTCACATAGTAGGCAAAGATGTCTATAGGATGACTAGCTACAGCAGTTGCGGGTTCTACACCAAGTCTCGGATGGCAAGAAAATGGAAGCCATGTTTCGTGTGCCCCTGGGTAGGGTTGGGCTACTTTTGTATGGAAGTTGTGCGGGTGACTGTTAGGTCGCAATTGAAAGATCCAAGGTTGGGAGGTAAAAACCCTAACGATACTCTTTCGCCCGTGGAGAGGACAAAAGCTAAGTAAAGAAGGTCCGACAGAGTTTTGGACAGCAAGTACAAGTCTTATGTAGATTACCTTGGTAGTTAATTTTGTTACTTCATTTCATAGTAATATTTTGTTATGTTACTTTCTTTTGGAAGTTAATGTTCATTTCTTTTAAGTTACTAATGCTGTTAAAATAACAGAATGAATTAGTTAAGTTCAGCTTCATGTGAAATTAGTTGGTAACTATTTCTCTTTAGTCAATGAAATTTCTTTCATGTTCGTTGGAAAAGGAAAGGCAATTATTTCAGTTATATTGTTTAAAGCATATTTCTTTCCCTCGGAATGACAATTTTTTTTAGATTCCTAATTTATTAGGAAAGTTTAGTGGCATGTTACATTCTCCTCTTCTTTGAAATACTTTGTTGAGCACTGATCTATTTGGTGGATTTTAGTATGGAAGGATAAACCACTCAACTCCCACCCAAGGGCATTCAAGAAAAGTTTGGGCTTCCAAAGGAACTCTTGCATTTCAAGATATTTTTGTTAATATTAATAATGAACTGGTAAAATGGGAGCAATCAAGAAGGAAACATGGCCTTCATGAGTCTTAAAAAAGGACCTATTCTGTACTAAAATACGCTTTGATTTGCATGGGCCCCCTTTGCTTTGTACAGAGATTCTAAAGTGTTCAACATGATTACTTAGAAGCATGGTATTGTTTTTGATCAATTTTTTGTTAAGACAACTTATACCATGTGCTAGCATTTTGAGAGATGTTATTGATTGGATTAATAATTGTTAGAACTTATCTTGGCCCAGGAATGTGTAGCCTACTAGATTAGGGCATGTTTGGGCCTAATCAGGAGAGTCAAAAAAGGCTAGCTTTAGATGGTTGCTTCTACTTAAAAAGTTAGTTGTTATTCATGAGTTAAATGTCGTTGGTATCCCTACTAAAGTTTCCAATCTATGCGATGTTACTAAGACCTTGAGCATTTGGTTTTTTATTGTCAATATGCATTCTCTCTTTTGTCTTTGTCTTTGGGCAACCTTATTGGTTGTGATTGTAAGAATGGTTTTAATTAGTCTAAAGTTCTTGCTAGATATGTTAGATCTTTTCCTGGTTAACTTAATGTTTTTTGGCTTGTCTTGACTAACAATTTTTTTTATTTAACTAGGAGAAAAGAATTGAAGAAATATTCCAAGGAAACGAAGTTGGCCAAGGATTTGATATTGGGTCCCTTAGACTGATGGTCTCATGGATGTCACTAAAATTCCTTCATTCATTCATTCAAAGTAAACACACCTTTCTTAATATTGTGTTGTAGGTATCACCTATGATGGATATTCCCAAGAACAAATTTATGATTTTTTTCAAAGGACTTACAATTGTGTATACAATAGAAATTTAGAGTGCTCACTTCTTCCCATAAGGAAGAGACAAACTGAACAAAGAAGAGTTAGCATACTAAAGGAGTACATGGAAAAGAACAACAACAACAAACCTCCAAATGTCGAGAAACCTAAAGCTAAACAAGGAGAAAGTTTACTATCAGCCTTTGGTTAAGAATGAGGATCAGAAAGATACTATAAAAAAAATGTCATGTTTCTTTAATGGCCATCTTAGTTAGTTTTCGCAAATTCTAATTTTGTCTTCAATTTACGTTTGTTTCTCTCCTAATGATGAATCACTACGTGTGATTTGAAACATCAAGAAAAAAAATTGCACACATTTTAATCCCAAAAGACTTGCATTCAATTTCATGGACTGTGGAAAATTTATTCCTTCTATTACGTTTGTTTTGTTTAGAAACATCGTAATGTAATTGCCTATATATTGTAAACTTCATTTTCATTATTGAATATGCAATTACCATTACATGGTATCAGAGTGTGTAAATGGGATTCTTTAAAATTTGGCAAATTTTTTAATAAAAATTTGTGCCTTTGTTCCTGGAATTTTTTAAATAATTTTTAATGAAAAAATATTGGAGCAATTTCAAGAGCTTCTTTCTGCAATTTCGAGGGTTTTTAAACACGATTTTGTTGTTGCAGGTCGCTTTGCAAATTTTGAGAGCTTCTGGTGTGAAACTACGGGTTTTTGTCACAATTCTAGGCATTTGCAGATTTGAAGTGTTTCTACTTTGGCCCGTGTGACGAAATTTTCTTCAACATTTTTCATTCATTTGTCTACATAAATTGCGTTTTTGATAAACACAATCTAGGGTTTTTCTCCCGCAAGACGGGTCTATGCCTGTGTTTTTTGCAAAGTCGCACAACATTTTTGGCTTCACGACTTTCTTTTTCTTGCCCGCACGTGTTTTTGATAAACACAATCTAGGGTTTTTCTCCCGCAAAACGGGTCTATGCCTGTGTTTTTTGCAAAGTCGCACAACATTTTTGGCTTCACGACTTTCTTTTTCTTGCCTGCGCAACTATGTCTAGAGCCTGTCAAAGGGTTTCAATGGCCATTTTGAAGGATCGCAGCCATTTTTGTTTTCAATGCGACAGGAAGGATGGTCTCTACTCATGACAACACCTAATTTTTTTGTGTATTTCCTATAAACCCGCATTTTTTTCTGTGCGAAGGAGTTTTGTTGCCTGCGTCTGGTTTCTTCTCCACGTCCTTGCTCACGACAGATCTCACACTCTCTTCGGCTTTGTTTTTTATGAGTCTTTTGGAGGGTGTTCAGGTGTAGATGGTGTCGTTCGTGCTTAGGGTTTTGCATGATTTTTCCTCAAAGATCATAGGTTTCTACTCTTTCTTTGTGACCTCAAACCCGTGTCTAGGGTTTTATGGCTCGTGGATTCATGCCTTGTGCAATGGATGATTTTTCTAATCTTTTGTCCATAAAAATTAGTAATTGGTTTTTTTTTAATTTCTCCTTAAAATTCTTGAAGGGTTTAATAGTTTTTTTAACAAAAAAAATGTGTATGGGTTTTCTAAAGGCAGAGCTAGATTTCTTCTATGGGTTTTACCGTTTTTCCTCAAAAACAAAGTTTTGTATTCTAAGTAGATTTGTGACTCAGATTTTGCGCCAGCTACTCATTGAGGTTCTTCTTGTTGCACGATGTCTCTATTCTGTGATGCACCGTCTAAAGGGTTTTGCATGATTTTCTCCTAAAAACCATAATTGTTTTTCGTTTTTTGCACAATTTTTTCACACAAAAATCGTGGGATCTTTCTCTGCAAGAGGGTTTTTTTATTTTTTCCACACAAAATCACGACTAATGTTTCAATGTCTCGTTTTTTTATTTTCTCTTCATAAATTGTTTCTGGGTTTTTGGGTTTTTTACAAAAAGAATCATAACTGGTGTTGTTGGTCTAGGTTTTTTTTTTAAACATTGGAGGGCTTTGTCAATTTTTCCCACAAAATCGTGGTTTCTTGCAATCTGTTTTGAGTCATAGTACTCATATGCAAAAGTTTTCGCCGGATTTTTAAAAAAAACCGTGTCTATTTTTCTCAAACATTGGAGAGTTTGACGATTTTCTCCTCAAAATCATGGTTCAGTTTCATAAGTTGAACTCGATGTCTCTGGCTACGAGGGAGAGTTTTGTTTCCAACATCAAGTTAGAAGGATTTTGGTTATCTTGGTCATTTCCAAAAGTTTTGCAGAATCAATGAGGGTCTCAGCAGTAGGCTCATTTTGCAAAGCGTTCTGAAGAGAAGAGGGCAACCTTCTATGTATAAGTGACCAAAAGAATTGCAAATTGTCAACTGTAGAGTAGTTAGAACAATGACCATTGAGGGAGTGTATTAAAATTAAGTAATATTTCTTTAATCGTCATCTTAGTTAGTTTACGTAGTTTCTAAATTATGTCTTCAGTTTACGTTTTTTTAATTTTTTCTTTTAGAAACATCGTAATGTAGTTGCCTATACATTGTAAATTGCATTTTCATTATTGACTATACAATTACCATTACAGATATGATAGATCCTACAATTAGTACTTATGATTGTGACTATTGTGAGACCAACAATAATGTAAAAGGTTGCTGGGAGTAAAAATGTGATCTAGTAGATCGCAGTTTTTTGTCTCTGTTATCATGGCTTGTAGCTTTAGCACTAGCTTTAATGTTTCTTTAATGGTCATCTTAGTTAGCTTACGTAGTTTAAGATTCCAGTGTTCAAATTATTGATGGAGATGGCAAAGCAACTGCAGCCTCATCCTTTCTTCAGCCATGTGTGTGCTCTGCTTACACGTATCTATATTGCTTATCCAGCTGTTTTTTTGTTGTTAGCATAATATATAATTTTTTTGTGGCTGTTTCAGCCTTTTGTAGTCAAATTCTCTATGGTCATAAGTCCTAGTAAAAGCCACAGCTACTCGATCAAATAAATATGTCTGTTAATATCACGCCATTGACATCATGATCAAACCAATGATCCTCCTAAATTCAACTCCAAACGGGAAATCAAAAAGACTAAAAACACATCACCCTATAATATGTCCATGAAAATACCCCCAATCAAAACACCAAAGTCCACACTACCAACTCTATTCAGAAATTTATAATTTTTACTGTAATATTCAAAATCATGTGCCCAACTTATATCTTTAACTCAAGTATTAAAATTCACAACCTATCAACTGAATTCAGGCGCCGCTATCCGCAACGATGCAACAACGCAATTAAGAACAATTTACTAAAAACATTCGGCCAAGCTTCTTTCATATCCCTAAAAGACCTAGAAAAACTTAGAAACAATAGCCAAAATGGAAATCGGTTAAAATCCTAGAATCACATTGTCTATCACCTGAATTTTTAAAACCGCTTGGGGTTTTATTCAGGCTTTCCGAAATCCTAGATGAGGAATTATAAATTTCTCAAAAATAGGATTTTTTCGTAAACTGCTCATCATTATTCTTACAACCGGTGGCAATAGTGAAGTTAGGTTAAAATCGTGAAATCGCATTATGACCAGAAGTTTTTAAAGCCGCCTAGGGTTTAATTCCAGCTTTGTGAAACCAAAAAAAAAAATTCAAACTACTGCATAAAGTATTATTCAATTTTAATACTATGATTTGTTCCAAACCCTGCAAAAAGCATCATAATCTGTAACATCAGTATATGCCACAAAACCCTACACAAATGTTTAGCGTTGCATTTTGCTTTCAAAGCCCTGCATAACATTTAGAAAAGTTACCCGTCTGAGAGTTTCTACGCCTGACTCAACGCGTTCTTCTTCTTCTGCTTCGTAAACTTCTTGTCGCTCGTGTCCACGATAACGACCACCGCTTTCGGCTTCGACAACTTCTTCTTCATGTTCTTGCTCGTGCTCGGGCTCATGCTCATGCTCTTGCTCATGCTCGTGCTCCACAAACTCCACTTCTTCGTCATCGTCAGGCAAAGGAGAAGCATTCAAATTCAAATCCATGCGATCAATCAAGGCACAATTGTTTTAGCTTACATGTATTGGACTCATGAATCAATTCCTCTTCTTATAATTCTGCTCTGTATCTGACCTTGCCAGTGGGTGTCTGTGCATTTGGCCCTCGGGGCTTGGAGGGTGATCGATTCCAACCCGCGACTTGGGGATGAGTTATGCTTCGCCCTTCTGGAAAAAAGTTGCGTTCCAATAAAATTTAGAATGGTGATTTATAAGCGTGACAAATTATAATTGTTTATATAAATGCATTCAAAAAGACAAATGTCACATGTTCATTCAGAATTAGTATTAAAAGTAGTATTCGCTTTAAGTGCTTGGTAATAATGATTTGTTTTTTTATGAATGGCGTGTATAAATTTGTTTTATAGGTGCTTGATAATAACTATCACTACCGCTTGAGATGAGGTTCAAGGGTCTACTCGATAGTGTGTATTTCTTGACATGTTTATACGTGTCAAAAAAAAAATGCTGAAATCAACGATCAAGAATGTCTAAATCAATAACTTTTAAGACTATGTAAAGAACATAATGGTATTGGTGTGGTTTTATATAAACTTAGACCACTCGTGAAGTCTTTGGATCATTTTTCTTTAAAAATCAAGAATAAATGGTTGAGAAAAATGTTTAAGAAAAGTTCCTGAATACCAACGCATTAGCAATTCAGTTCCTTTTGAATAAATTAGAAATTAATACTGAAATACATCAGCAATTCAGGTCCTTTTGGATAAATTAGAAATTGATACTGAAATACATCAGCAATTCAGCTACTTTAGTAGATACATAAGATTTCCCTTTCCCAACATGTAACATACTTGAAGAACTCTGACTGAGTAGACAGAAGTTGGTTGTTTTTTAAGCTATTTCCTTGTTTAACTTAACAAGTCTATGTATAAAGGAGGACATCCACACCTATTTCTTTCATTTCTCCTCACTTTAATCACCTATTATTCTCATTAGTAAGTAAATCAACATGAACTTGTATCATACCATTACCATCTCCTTACTTATTTTTCTTCTAGTTGGCTCATTTGCAAGCTCTACTTTTTTTTGCAAATTCATCCACACCCAGTAATGGTCTCCCTGCAATGTTCATTTTTGGAGATTCTCTTCTAGACAACGGCAATAGTAGTCATATTATAAGTCTGATTAAGGCCAACTTCTTGCCTTATGACATTGACTTCAACTCAACTCCCACGGGGCGTTTCTCCAATGGCAAAAATATTGGTGACAATGTTGGTAATGATCAATTGTATCTATGTTCTTTTTTATTTGGGTTTATATTTTCTTTGAAGTTGGGTTCCGAAAATGGGTGTTTTAGTTTTGTATTTTTATGGACAGCTAAAGAAATGGGGCTGACACAACTTCCACCACTCTACCTTGCACCCAATTCTACTGGCAATGCAATTCTGCAAGGAGTTAATTGTGCCTTTGCTTTGTCTGGTATTTAAGAAGAAACAGGAAATCCAAACATTAGTGAGAAATAACTTGGTTGCATTGTTTCCCTTAGAGTTTTCTTATAAGAGATGAGTATATACATTTTACTAAACCAACTTACAATGACAAGCAAGGCCCTCTTAAAAAATCCATAGAAATGTTTTACATTGGACTACAACACACCAGCAACCACGTTGAACCTGAATTTCTATTTCTAGACTTGGTTGTTTACCAAATACACATCCCATTGTGAATTGTGCAATGTTGACTTGCATATTGTCCAATAGATATATCTTTGCAAATCTGCTACCATCTCTGTCACACCAAATTAACTTGCAACTTTTAAACTACGATCTTCTCTTATCAATGGATTCCTTCCCTCCTTAGGCACACAAAACTTACCCATTTTATATAGCATTTCCTCTCATAAATAGTAAACTTCTTTAGACTCAACACTGCAATTTTTGAGTTCTTGATTTATTGAATGCTTCCATGAGATATATATCATGCACGTATTCTTCTACACATTCCTCTTGCATAGGAAGTCGAGTTGACTAATGTGCATATCGTGTAGTCACGGTATTCCATGAGACCACATTTCTTTCAGACATTTTGTCAAACTGTTTGATGGCCTTCTCTTTGCTTCCACGTTTTACAAGCATGTCTATACGTCGTTTCAAATGAACTTTTTGAATCATGAATGTGCATCTTTGATCAAAGCTCATGTCTTGCAAAAACCCATCCTCCATTGTGCTTTGATGGATATCCACACTCTATTTCAAAGCTCCCATTTTGGGTGCAGGGTAAAGAGTATGCCGATGAAAGATATGGAATCTGGCTTTACCCCACCAATTTCATTTTCTTGAAAGTTTTTAATGTCTTTCTGAAAATTCCATTTTGTGTGTATCTGCCTCCGATGATTAAGTTCATGAGAACACTCGTCATTTAGAGAATTCACCTTTCCAACCATGAAGCAAGCTGCAAACATCCAAATTGAAAGGGTTTGCAGAAATTAAAATACTTGCAAGGTATATAACCACACTCCTCAAACATTGACGGGTCGTACAAGATCGTGGTGGTGGGAGAGAATGATTGTACTATGAACAACTCCCGCTTCCCCCTGCCCACAACGCGACTACAACCTAGAAAAGCACTAGAAAAATGACCGGGGAAGAAATACAGCACCGGAAAGAGGAGCGTGAGACAATTTTTTGGTTAAAGGTTTCTCCCCAAGAGAATCCTATCAGCTAATTATAATAATGTTATCATAGTTGAAGGAGATAAACATTATTTAAGCTTAAGGTCAATCAATTCACCTTGGTGTGCAATAGGTACATCGAAGAGGTGTAGAACGTCAATGAGGAAATATTTTGGTCTATTTTTTGTGTAAATATATGTAGTACATGAGGTTGATTGGTAGAACCTTGGAATTGGAAAGATAATTAGGTTTTGATAGACTCGTGTTTTATTTTCAATAGGGAGAAAGAGAGGTAGAGATAAGGATAGAAAGAGGTGGGGAGAGGGGAAGGAGATAAAGATAGGGGATAGAGATAAAGAGGAAGATGGAGATGAAGGAGGAGAGGGATATGGAGAAGACAAGGAGAGATGAGAAGAGAGAGGGGGGAAGATAAAGTAAGGGAGATGTGGATGAACAAAAAAAGAGAGGGAGAATATAAGAGAGGAAGAGATTAAAAGATAGAGATGGAGATAGGAAGTGTTATATAGGGAGAGGTAGATAGAGGGAGACATATAGTAGTAGAAAGAAATGGAGAGATGGTTATATAGAGATAGAGGGAGAGATGGAAGAAAAAACATGGAGAGAAGAAGAGGTAATGAGATATAAACATAAAGGTCTAGGAAGAGGGAAAAGGGGAGGGGGGTAAACATGGATCAATAGAGTAGAAGAGATGAAGATAGAGGTAAAGATGAAGATAGGAGAGAGAAAAGATAGAGAGATGGAGAGAGAGAGAGAGAGAGAGAGAGAGAGAGAGAGAGAGAGAGAGAGAG
>MU225127.1:6334540-6344754 GCA_018584345.1 Thuja plicata | reverse complement strand
CTCCCTCTTGAATCCATTGTGGATGATCCTCCTATTTGGGATAAACCCTTGAATAAGGACATTGATTTATCCCCTCCTTGTGAAGATGCTTTGATACAAGAGGGTGATTTATTAATAGATGACATATGCATACATGATGGTGACTCTTTTTCTAAAACACACTCCTCTTGTGAAGACATTTTAGAGAAACAAGGAGACATTATAGATGCTTTACCTCCATTTGAGATTCCTTCTAGTGATGAGGCATTAGCAAAGAATTATATGAATTCCCTTAATGTTCTCCCTCTTAGTGACGATCTTATGGAGAATCAAGCTCCTACCTCATCTCCTCCTAGGATGTCTTATTTTCTTCCTTCTTGTGAGTCTATTTGTAGTGCTCAGATAACTAATAAAGTTTATCCAAAACCCTTGATGACTATCAAAGGTTGTCCTCGCATTACTATCAAAGGTAAACCTGTGGAATCTTTAGAATCTTTCAATGATCAAGATTTGATAGCTCACACCTATCGTACAAGGAATAACCCTCAACCTACTCTGGTGGTTCCTACTTCTTTACCACCTTCTCAACCCATTCTTCCTCCTCCACCCTATCTTCCTAGCATGGAGTATGATTTGATAAACCAATTGCGCAATACCCCTGCCAAGATTTCTTTATGGGAGCTTCTTCAAACTTCACCTACCTACCATGAAGCCTTGCAAAAAGCTCTAGCAAATATTTCCACTCCACCTCCTAATAAAGAGAACATTAATGCCTTCTTACAATGCATGCATATGTTACCCTGGGTCCTCCTAACATTGTATTTAATCAAAAGGATTTACCTTCTCAAGAAGTTTAGAAGCAATATGATGCCCTTATGGTTGTTGTTACTATCAATACGAGTATCATTCATAGAACCTTGATTCATAATGGATCTAGGCTTAATATTTGTAGCATGGACATGCTCAAATCAATTAAAGCCAATCTTTCAACTATTCAACCTGATGATAATCCTATCCGTGGCTTTGATAACATTGATAAGAACACTTTAGGCATCATTACCTTACCTATCAAAGTAGGTCCGGTCATCCTAAATACTCATTTTCATGTTATGCCTGGACCTCTTAATTATAACCTTCTTTTGGGTAGACCTTGGCTGCATGAGATGCATGCTGTTCCTTCCACCCTTCACCGTAAATTCAAGTTTATTCACAACAACATGGTGTATACACTTCATGTAGATGATGCGCCAAATCCTTGTTTGAATATTCAAACCCACAATACTCCTATTCCTAATAGTAACCCTTCTTCCTCTAATGATCTTCCTGGAGATGATTGGGGAACCCTCAATTTTAATCCTACCTTTATTAGAGAATATAAGGTTTCTGATCTTGATTTTATGAAGCCACAAAGAGAGTTTGAACAACGAGTTTTTACTTCTACTTCTAATTACCTTCGTAATCACTTTGTCGCTGCTTCTACCCACTATGATTCTGTCAAATCTACTAATTATGACATAGTGACTACTGAAGTTCCATTGAATCCTTCTGATATGGCTTCTTGTTATGGTCCTAGTTATCATTTACTAGTTAAACAAGGATTCCATGGTCAAGGATGAGGTAAGCATAAACAGGGAATTCTTATGGATTGGGATTTAATCCTCAACAACACGTCAATAACAACATCTCAAATAACACTTCAAAACATGATGAACCTATGGAGGAATTTGACTAAGAAGATCTTTTTCCTAAACTCCTTCATGCTAAGATGATTACTAGACCTAAACGCAAAAATAAATATAGTCCACACATGAAGACTCTTCCTTTTTGTTTATATCATAAATTTCATGATCACTCTACTAATGAATGTCATGCTTTATATTATAATATTAGGCAGCTCATTGATAGTCAAGTTATTTATATATCA
Organism: Thuja plicata; assembly: GCA_018584345.1. Classification (NCBI taxonomy): domain Eukaryota; kingdom Viridiplantae; phylum Streptophyta; class Pinopsida; order Cupressales; family Cupressaceae; genus Thuja; species Thuja plicata. The sequence goes on along the minus strand of MU225127.1, from coordinate 6,342,851 downwards.
TGTGACAATGAGTTGTATTTCAATCCTGTTTTCTCTAAATAACATTTATGTTCCTATTATGGAACTCCATATTACGTAAACAATGTTAGCCTAATATTTGGGGGCTCATTGTCTTGCATAGTATTGTGAGCAATATAATAGGTCCCCTTTCACCCTTGTTCCCATGCTTGGGGGGCAAGGATGATATCTCCTTCTTTTCTGTCTTTCCGGGATTCACTTTTGCCTTGGTTAAGCAGTATTTATCTATTATGTGATATCCAATCATACATGAAAATTTTGGTTTGCATTGAGGATCTATGTCCTTGATCACAACCTATTTCATTATTTGATATTGGGTTTCCATGTTTGATAAATCTCTCACCTTGGAAACTGAATACTATGCTATCCCTCACAAGGGTTACTTTTTTTACTTCTTGCATGATATCTCTTTGCATTCGTCCCTTCCATGGCCTCATAGGAGCTGTGACCTTCTTGGCTTGGACTGGGTGTTTTCTATGGATATTGTCTTGATGCTGAAGAAGGCTTTATCCTTGCTCTTTTTCTTTCCTTAACATGTCAAACTAGTATGTACTTTTTCATATTAAGGAGGGGGGCATATACACGGCCTCCCTTGTTTTGTATTATGCATTTTTTTTCTAACATTTTATTTTGCAGCATGCTAAATCCTCTGAGGGTAACGCACATAAGTTGCTAAATCCTAAAGAGATACGCATTCAATTACAATTCAATATGCTAAATCCTCAGAAGCTAACGCACATAAGCTGCTAAATCCTGAAGAGATAAGCATTTTACAAATGTATTCCATGATGATATAAGGATATGGATCCATGGGTACTTCATAAAAGCCATCAAAAGACACACTACATACATGTACAAAGCCGCCAGAAGGTGCACAACTTTATGGGGTGACTATCAAGTGCTTGCTTGGTGGTCCATCCTATTCTTTTTGTGGTTCATAGTGAGATACACACATCTTACTGGGTGAGTTAACCACTCCTCTCTCTCTCTCTCTCTCTCTGACCAATGATGTCTCTCTTATCATGATCTTAGGGTTTATAAAGACTTAAGTCCCTTGGGGGCTTGAAGATTTCTTTGTCCCTTTTAATTCCAATAAGATTGTCCTTTCTCTATGTTCTCCTTTACCAAGAGTTTGTGTTGAGTCCATACTCTTGCTAAAGTGGGGGCTAAATGTATAGTCAGAAAATGGAAGCACTTCCATGGTAGACTGGTTTAGCCTTCTGAGTAAGTGGTTTGGGGTCATATCAAGCACCTTTAATGGGTTCATGACTTTGACCTGGCTTTCCCCTTGTTCTACCTCTCTTTCCACTTCTTTCAATCCAGTTTTTGGCATCCTGGACTACAGATATGAGGTCTTTGACCTCAGGGTTAGAGTCAACCTTTTGGGTCTATGTCGACCTTGACCCTAACCTAGGTCAAGGTTGACCTCGACCTTGACCCAGGGTTCAAACTTTGGGGTCTCCCAGTTTCCAGATGTCGGTCTTTGCAAAAGTTATTTCCCGCTTCTGGGTCGGTTGTTTCGGGCTCCGAAGCGTCGATTCCTAAATTATATTTAACATAGGTCCTCTCCTAGGGTTAAAGGATTTAATGGAAATTTAATTCTCCTATGTTGGCCTCCTTAGAAGATTGTGCCCTAATTTCATATAAGAGGAAGCCTTCTCCTCTCATTTTCTCTAAGTCTTCTAATGGTGATCAAGCATTCTCAAAGTATCTTCAAATGTAATTCAAGCAAGCTAAGGAGTAAGATTTAAAGCAAGCATTCATCCATTCAAGCATTCATTTTCATGAAGGAGATCCATTGGAGGCCATTGAAGGATTCAAGCTACATAGTGCCCTTTTGGTGATCTCTCCATTCACCTTCCTCCAAGCCTCTTCCAAATTAAGAACCCATTCAAGACTTGGTGTTGGAGATCTATTAGCAAGAGATTGAAGACATCCTACCTTTCTACATTCCACATTTTGAGGTGGACTTGTGGATTCAAGGATTCGAATCTGCCACAAGGAATTTTACAAGCAAGGTGAATTTATGCATGTGCTTTGTTTACTTCTGTAATTTCAATTATATATTTGAGGTTAATTCCAAAACTGGGGTTTGACCAAGGAAAACCCCTTGCCCACAATAAACAATCTCCTTTTTCTTGTAGGTACAGGTGCAGAACAATGGATTTGAACCCAGATCTGGATACCCTTTTCGGCAAACTTTCAGGATCCGCGAACAGAGTCACTTTTGGATCTGTGCAGGTCAGGGCCAACATTATTGGGTCAAGGTTGACATTTGTGGGTCAAGGTTGACCTTTTTCATAAGACAAAATTGGAACAGAAAATTATTTTTGGGTTTTGTTCGTCTCTGCGTTCTGGTTCTGGATCATACTTCAATTTTTCTAGAAACAACCTACAGACCTCAGAAAATAGCATTCTTTGATCTGCACTATTTTAAGGTTGGTACTTCATCTCATCCATTTCAATTCCTAGAACTATCATATACATTCCATTCTGAAATGGGAATTTAAGATCTTTCCTCTTTGCTCTCATGGATGATTCATTTGTGCATTGATCCTTCTTTTGGGTTAATCAATTTGGATCTTTCATTTATGCATTTAATGTTAAAAGGAACATCTTATCTTCCCCACACATTACACAAATATCCACATTTTTCAAATGTAACATTTTTATATACATTTGCAAGTTGGGACATGAATCTCCTGATTGATTGGAGTCTCCCTTGTAGTGTCCTCATTTGACTGATGTTGCGTGGAGGATCCATCTCTAGTATAGCCTTAACTTTAGCGGGGTCTACCTCAATTCCTTTTGTTGAGACAATGAACCCTAGGAGCTTCCCTGATTGGACCCCAAAGGCACACTTCTTTGGGTTGAGCCTTAGTTGGAACCGCTCCATACAATCCAATATATTTCTTAAGTCATCAATGTGAGTATGTCTTTCTTTGGATTTAGCGAAGGTATCATCTACGTAATCTTCCATGTTTTTATGCATTATGCCATGGAATATAGTATTCATTGCTTGTTGATATGTTGCACCTGCATTCTTTAGCCCAAATGGCATGACGTTCCAGCAAAAGGTGCCCCACTCGCATGTGAATGCAATTTTCTCTTCATCCTCAGCGACAATTTTGATTTGATTATAGCCCGAGAATCCATCCATTAATGAATACATCTGGTAGCCTGTTCTGAGGTCTATGATCATGTCAATGTTAGGTAGTGGGAAGTCATCTTTTGGACATGCTTGTTTTAAGTCTCTGAAGTCCATACAGATTCTTATATATTTATCAGATTTAGATATGAGAACCACATTGGAGATCCATCCTACGTAGGTAATGACTCTGATAAATCTAGCTTTCAACAATTTTCATAGCTCTGCCTTTACCAGTAATGCAACACGGGGATGCATCTTTCTAAGTTTTTGTTTCACGGGCTTGATCCCGGGAGCTATAGATAAGTGGTGCATGATTAGATTAGGATCTAGTCCAGGCATATCTATATATGACCATGTGAAGTTGATTTTCTTTTCCCTTAGGAACTCTGTGAATTATGTCTTCTCTTCTTATAACAAATATTGTGCAAGGTGTACTACTTGAGGATCTTCAATGGTGCCCAAATTTACTAGCTGTGTTGGTTTAATCAGAACTGAAGACCTTTCCTAAAAGTACTCAGGGAGGATATCAAGAATCTCATCCTTTGGTGCCTCTGAGAGGTTTTCACCATTGGATACATCTTTTATTTTTAATATTTTAGGATCTGACACTGTCACAACGTGGTTTTCACCGTCAGTTCCCTTTTTCTTTTTATTTTTCAGTTTTTGACTGAGAAACCTGATATCCTCCTATGACATGTTCTCGCTCCTTGCATTGGTGGAAGAAGGGTAAGGTTCACAAGCATTGAGATAACAAGCTAGGGTATAGTCATTGGGAAAGTCAAGGATAGGTGTAGGATCTATGTTAGTCCAATTAATGAGGTCTGGGTGTATCATAGACAGGGAATCAAACTCTAGGAAGGACAACATCGCGTTAGCATCAAGACTATTACCCGACATGACATTTTTTGTTAAGTTAATTTCTTCAATGTTTAGATCAATAAGAGTGAGATCATCATAAAAAGGGTCATCATTAGTCATATGTGGATCAAACTCTAGTGACTCATCAGTAGAACTGTTATCTTCATCTCTCCGTAAATGGAGGCTTCTTTCTTGTCGCCTTAGCACTTCTTCCAGACTTAGGAAAACACCAGTCTCTCTATCCCTGACAGGGAGAAGGAATTCTTCTTGTGCTTCAGGATTATTAGTGTCATTGGGAGTAGTGTTAGACTATTCACAAGGAGCCGAGGGAGCCGCAAACATGTGAATTGTATCTATTCCAATATCTTCAGTGGCGATAGATAGCTCATCCCATTCATAATCATGAGAGTTAGTGACCTCATCATCAGATCTGTTTAAGTATTCAACAATGGTTATTTGATGTACCTGGTTAGCTATCTGTGAATCAAAGTGTGGTAGATCAAGGACATGTGAAACCGTGACCAATTGCCCCCAGTTAGGATGTAAATCCTGTCATCAAGGTGTGCTTTCTGTAGCTGTTACTATCAAGGGAATTTCTGAATCATCTGTTGTTGAGTCTCCTACCTCTTGAATGGGAGGTTGTGCTAACAAAGGTGTGTGAAGATCTTGTGGTACCTCAAAGCTGGGTATATAGCGCTCTCATTGATAGTTGGGATTCTCTGTGCCAACATGTAATAACCTTTCATAGGACCACTGCTCTAGTTCATCTATTTCATCACTCTCTTTGTCTGAGGTTGGATTGTCTTTTGAAGCGGGTTATATCTATTTTATTATTAAAACCCAGTCCTGTTTTGTCTCCGGTATTCTGGAACTCCATGGGTATAGTCTCAATAAGCCCTCGTCCTATGTTGGTTAGAGGTTGTCATGCCCAAAATTTTCGCGCCCAAAAATGCAAGAACTTTTTTTTTGAAAGACTAGACAATGCCTAAAAGGTCACATTCAAGGGTTTACTAATCGTAATAAGTTAGAACTACACCTATCCAGGATTACTGGGTTGAAATGTAATGATATGACTTGAAGGGTCAAGGGGTATCATGTCATTAAGACAACATCTCTTAATCCGTAAATCAGAATAACTAAATATAGTTTTAGGTTAAATGAGTTCTCTAGGAGGGGTAGCATAAACCTTCGCAAAGTTGTACCATGATGTCTTCCAGAAGATGAATCTACCCAATGATAATAATTCCTATTGACTAGACAATCTAATATTTTCGACCCTAGTTAATACTTATAACACTAAAATTTAACTATACAAGTGTTCCCAAAATAACACTATTTTTACGGAGGCCATTATACTGGCCACATATAATGGTCTCATAAAAATAGCATTATCGGTTAATTTATTAATTAAAAGACATTTTCTCGACTATTAAAATGATTTTCGTATAATAAACTTTTAATTTTAAATCCCAACGCTAGAAAATCTAGTTAAGAGATTAAAAAGAATTTAATGTCGAAACTTAAATTTCAATAGTTCAATTAATATTTTAATACACTGAATTCTTGATTTACCACTAATCCTCTTTTTAAAGACGAACTCAAAAGAAAATAATAACATTTAATAATTCTTTTGTTGAGTACGACTATACCATTATAGTAATTATTTATAAATCAACTAGCTTATAGAAGGTCATCTTCTAGAGTTTTATGATAGTTATTAACTAAGTGTAAAAAGGGGATTTATTAATTTTATTTTATTCCCTCAATGTTATTTCACAAATTATAAAATATTCACCTCTAATCATTTTCTTAAATTAACTTATTTAAAAATAAAATTAGTTCTTACAATAGTATAATTATAATACCCTTTTTAAAAGCAATTAGATAAATGTTTCCCATAAAAAAAGTACTCCAATATCAAAAGGGAAAAGAAATAAAAACTTAAAAGCAATATATTTTCCATCTCATTTTGAAATCCCTAACCCTAATTCAAAATTAGGGTTAGGGTCCAAATACAAGGTGACCAAAACACTCTTTTCTTTTGTCTCTCCTCTATTCTTCTTGCTACAAACCCTAGCTGTCTATATTTTTTTTTTGTTATTCCTTAGGCACAGAGTAGGTGTGGCAGCAATGAGAGGAGGCTTGAAACATAATACAATAAAATATGTATATACATACACTTACATACCCTGTAAGTGTGTGTGTGTGTGTGTGTGTGTGTGTATATATATATATATATATATATATATATATATATACTAATATGATTTACATTCAACAAGTTGCAGGTCTCAAAAAAAATGGCAGCGCTGCATATAATGGAGGGTTTTGTGTTTTACGGGTGACAATAAGGTGGGATCGCGCGACTTGGCACCCTGTGGTGGCGCCGCCCCCATAGCTCCACCACACTCGGCGGCACTGCCGCCACTATGGTGGCGGCTGTGGTGGCTGCGCCCACCACAGTGTGGGGAGGACCCTTCTCTAAAGAAAATATCATGGGGGTTGGGGTGGCTTCGGCCGCCCCTTCCCAACTATATATTTATATATATTTTTTAAATATTATTTTATTAACTTTTTTTTAATTTACTTTATATATATATATATATATATACATAAAAAGAACAGAATGTTAAAGATACCTCTTTTTCTAAAAGGATATATAAACAAACACACACACACACATATATACACAGTAGCTCTAAATATCAACAACATTTAAATATGAAATAGTTTCTAATCTAATTTTTTTTTTTGAAACATAAGGCCATACATAACTATACAAAAATGGAAAATATATAAATACATATGCAAAACATGTTTACACAGTTGCAAGACAGAATTAATCTAAAATTCTTTTCTTTATAACCAGGAAAGTAAAATAACATAATAACATATTTAAATCCACTATTTTTTTATATCACTTGGATACACCATTTTAAGGGGAATCTATATGCATGGGTTATTGTTTTCCTTTACTTATGTTTGCAGGGGTAAAAATAAGGAGCTATAAGTTTCTAGATTTCAAATTTGTAGGGAAATCAGCCAACTATGGAAAAATAGTATTTTTCTAGAGTAGTTGCATTTACATTATAACAAAAGTAGGCCTTTTCTTACTTTGAAACTTTACAACATAATAAACCTAAAGTAATTCTCAATGGTGTTGCCCTTTATTTATTTATTTCAGCTTTACATTTCTTTACAATAACATCACCGCTTAGGAAGGAAAATTTTCTACTCATCCACATAATACTCATTTGTTGACAATAACAAACTTTATTCAAAGCAAATTACATTCAATGGCTTCATTATCACTAATATACAAGTTTCCACTTAATCCCTCAAGGGATTTACACACACATATAAAGATGTGCAAAAAGAACCACAAGGAATCCATTTTCTTCATTAAGTAGCCATAACACTTCATACAATTACACTTCAAAAATCTACAAAAGAATAAAACAAGGGAAACTCATGGGACCATGGGCTGCTCACCACCCAACCAAGGCCTCTTAAGAGGCCACCACTGAGCTTGGGGAACCAAACAAAAGAGGGATACAAACATGCAAACAAGAAACAAGCAAGAAACATTCACAAAACTTCCCACCAAGGCTTTGCACAATGGGTTTCTCAATAACCCTATACGAGGTGAAGTTGACCAAATACCCAAGGGAGAAGGCCAAACCCAAAAATCATAATCCAGGCCCTCACATGGCTTTCCAAACACTTTCCTTCCCAAAATCAAACCAAGTTTATCATTATGCCCTTATGACCCCCAAAAGAAGAAATAATAAGGGAGGCTTCATGGAGCCCATACTTCATGATTTTTCCCTCTCCTCCTTGAGGAGAGGCTCTACACCAAGGGTTGTCAAAACTTCTTCACCCCCAAGGCTACTCTTACCTCCCAAGGGTGAGTGATCCTTGAGACTCCCATTAACAACATATACAAGTGGAATGCAAAAACAAATACTCACATCAACAACAACAACATAACATTTACTACAAGCTTATAACTACATTCCTTTCACAACATTCATCATTTTGCAAGCACAAAGTAAAAATTTAAGAAAAGAGTTGCAATAAGTCCACCAACCTAGATCCGAGCTTAAGGAAAGATAGTTGTATAAGAGCTCACTTTTAGCCTAAGTCCTCATTTCCAAGTCACCAACTCTAGCTATGTCTCTAAGTTAGAGAGTGGGTGTTCAAACTCTCCAACATGGAGAGTCCCCACTAAAAAGCCACTAGAAAACTCATGGGGAGAAGGAAAGTCCTCTAATTGGTCCCTCT
>MU225127.1:6304089-6316246 GCA_018584345.1 Thuja plicata | reverse complement strand
AATCACACTCTTCTTAGTTAGAAGGCAATAGGTCAATATTAGTGGGTTTTGTATGTTTATCTAACCTTTTTACACTAATGCAATGACTTATTGATGTGTTGTGTCTCTCTTATCAGGTACCCAAATACACACGCACATTTTTGGCACCCACCGTGGGGCCCGATTTTCAACTTGGCCTAATTTTCTAACACTTTTTTGCCAATTTACATGCTTAGGATTCGGTCACAGGATCATTTTTAGTCATTCAAGGTCACATCCGGGATATGCCCTCGCACCGCGGAAAACTAGGATCACATCCGGGATTTCCTGGATTATTTTCAATTTTTTATCACATTTGGTCAGCAAGGGATCGCATTTGGTAAAGCATATCACATACCGGATGCTAGCTTGCATTTAGTAAGATTTCAGGCTCACATCTGGTTAAAAATCTTGTGCATCTCATTTACCTAAACCTAACATTTTCAACAAGTTGTGTTTTTGGTGTCTTGCAGCTTAACAAGTGTTTGCAGGTTGTTTTTGGAGGTTTTCATGGGAGTTGAACTAAACGCATACTAACTCAGTTTTGCAGGTTGCCAAATCCCCATCTTGACTTCTATTTACTTGCTTTCCAAACTTAAGACCATTTCTCCACTTGCTAAAACAACCAGATAATATGCTCTTTTCCTCTTGAGGAAAATCAGAAAGTCGGACGTTGTCTTATCATTTGTGATGAAATTGGGGGTAAATGAACAAAGAAAACACATCGTCTAAATTTGGAAATAGTAAATGAACAACACAAAGCACTAAATATTATGGTTCAAAGAACAAGTTCAATCGTATAATTTTCTTTTGGAATCAGAAATTGAACAAAACAAATCATTAAATATTATGGTTAATTGAACAAGGCAAACTTTCCCTTTCAAGCATCCTATTTTCTTTAAAATAGGAACGACTAAATTGAGCTCAACATAGCTTGAAGGAATGAACTTTGCTTTAAGTGTTTTGGGAGAAAACGGTTTAGATTAGGAGAGTATGCTCTTCTTCTTCGGAAGAATCAGAAATTCAGACATCCAAAGCTCGCCAATCCTAGTTACATATCATTTAAACAGTAGAGGGCCTGCCGGTTGAGGAAAAAATTCTCGGGAATGACCCAAGTGAGGACAGGTTTTACGCCAACCCTTCCAACTCGCTATAAATAGTTGCTTCCTCGTAGGCTAAAGCCTCAAAAGATGGAACTGGTTTTGTTCTTGGAATTTTGACATCATTCCTTGAACATATCTGGGTATATGTAGAGTGGAGCCGCTTGAATCTTTCTTACGAGACTACATATATTCGGGTACTCATAGGGCTATACGCCTGAATTTTTCCTTGTGCAATTCTATGGGGGACATTTTTGAATGGATTGCCCAATAATCTACAACAACTTCAGCTGAAAAAATTCTCGATTCAACCCCGAAAGGGTGATAATCTTTGTGCAAGGCAAAAAGTAATTGCCCCAAGACACTCATCATATTGTTCCCTCACTTGCATTTGGAGTCAGCTAATACAACATCATGACTGGAGCCATTGTGTGCTTGGTGTTGGCTGTATTCTGATTAGCATTTGAGTGTGTACCTGAGTCAATGAGCAAAGATTTTCATCCTCCACCTAGAGAATAGGAAAAGATGAGTGTTTGTTTCACCCTCTTAACAATGCAAAACTATTTGACGTGTTCAAAAGATCATTAAAAAGATAAGCTCCTCAAAAACAATCAACAAAGTTTAAACCTTGGAGTACAAGTGTTTTTCACACCTTACGATACCTCCTAACGAAATCTGGAAACAAGCAACTTCATGCACTTCAAAAAAGAACTTTTCAAAACTGACCCAAACTGACAAAAACATAATAAGATCACATACTATATTTCTCGAGTCACCTTCAGTGTTTAGGATCGCATTTGGTATTTAGGATTGCATTTAGTCAGCAAGAAGTTGCATCTAGATTCTAGGATTGCATTTGGTACCATTAGAGGCTCGCATCTGGGAGCTCGCATTCAGGATAGTGGGTACTTGTAGAAGTTTTTATTAGGAAGTCTCAGTTGACTAGGATACCTTTTTTTCTCTTTAGATGGTTCCTGTTGTCTCTTCTGGTCTCCCTGATGTATTTTCAAATTGCTTTCGAAATGTCCACCTTGCATGCTTAGTCAGTCTTTCATGACCAGTTCAATACGTGTGGTCTACCCATTTTCTATCAACAACTTGGTTCCCAGCTCACTATCAGGGCATTCTAACCCTCTGATGTTGGAATCATTTACATCTACCAACAATAAATAGTTACTTTCACCTAGACACACCCACTTGAATGATCTGAAATCCTTACTTGCTTTATTGAGAAACAGTAACAAAGTTAAGAAACAAACTTCATGGTTAACACAAGACGCAACCAGTACATAACTAAAGGATCAAAAGTGCCTCCTAAAACACCACACTTTCAAGGAGAAACTTCTCGCAGTTCCCTTCTTGATCTAGATTCCCCTCAAATGGATAGAAACACTAACGAATGGAGTAAGGTTTTTGAGGGTTATAATGATGGCAAACACGCACAATCCGAAGGCACAAAAGAGGAAGAAAGACCCAAGTTTGAACATAATCCATTTGGATCAAACAGTGAGGAAGAGATCCCTGAAGACGAATATGAAAAACTCAAACAAATCAAACAGATCCACAAGCTATTGGAATGGATAATTGGTGACGATAAAGAAAAATACTTCCTCCATCTAGCATCCTCAGGTGTCAAGTAACCCAAGGATTATAATGTAGAAAATCTCAAAGAAAAGGAGGTACCAAACCCAATATCTATTCTCACCAAACAACTCAATCTAATGCAAATGGAGCTCACAAACCTCAAACAAGAGAAGGAGAAACCTAAAACAAAATATTCTTTGGTCTCCATTTGTCCTTTTCCTTTTGACAAGAGTATCACTATGGTCCTGTTTCCTCCCAACATGGCAAGGCCAAAGTATGACAAGTACACAGGAGAAATTGATCCACACGACCATGTAAGGGAATTCTGTGCTCTAAGCATCGAGTACATGCACGAACCCACATACCTCATGCGACTATTTCCAGGAAGTCTAGGAGGTAATGCCATGGAGTGGTTCTCAAAATTAAACCCTAAGGTCAAGACATTCAAGGAGTTGATGCAACGGTTCATTCAACATTACTCCTACAACATCCAACATGATGTAACTATGATGAACCTATGTAACACCAGACAATGAACTGGAGAATCATTCACACACTTCCTACAACGATGGAGGAAGATCTTTTCACGATATTCAAGGGTCATTCCCAAAATAGAGAAGATGGAAATCTTCGTTAATAATCTAGTGCCTGAATTGAGCTATGCTCTACAAATGCAAGACTCTACTAGCTTCGATAGAATGATTAAAAATGCCATCCGTATCAAAGAAGTTATGGTCAAAAGGGGAGAGATCACCCTTTAAAATGAAAACAAAAGCAACAACTCCAACTCTAAGCCTAAATGGTGGAAACAAAACAATAATGTTGTTAATGACGAAGTGGTTGACGCCTCTAACATTAATCCTAAACCTAAGGCATTCAATCTGACCAATGGCATGAAAGAAAACAAAGATGATAAGGTCACACCTCCCATCCCCAAAGCGAACAATGATAACAAGGAGGAACAAACATGGACTTCAAAACCCCAAAGAACATTCACTCCTTTAGGGGAGACTCTTGAGACCATTTTGAAAACATTGGTGGATAAAAAATTTCTTACGATTCCCGATTCTAAACCGTGGGAACCAATGGTCAAACCCAGGTGGTGGGATGATAACTCCTATTGTGTCTTCCACAAAAACAAGGGCCACAAGACCAATAATTGTCTCAAACTTAAGCATTTCATCCAAGACCTCATCGAAGGAGGTAAAATCAAAGTAGACAGACATACTACCAATGAGGATCATACATCATTCAAAAAACCCTTTCCTAATTACAATCAAGGAGAAACATCTAAAGGGAAGGGTAATGAGGTAAACTACACCTATTCCAAAAGTGACAATGTGATTAATACGCTCAACATTAAAACTGAATCCGTCAATGTGATCATGATTAAAGGTGCCTCATCCCACTCAAATGCTGTAACATAGAGCCAAGCACAAGTTACAATCAAAGGACCTCCAATACCGACATCAATGTCAACATCCAAGGTTCCTATTGTAACTATTCCTAAACCAGCAACAAAACACATGGTCACAATCCCTGGAGCAAAATATGACTTGGTAGACCAATTGCAACGAACCTCTGCCAAAATTTCCATCTTCAAGTTTCTCAAGATATCCATGGTACTTAGGGAAATCCTAGAACAAGCACTACATGCTGCTAATATTCCAAAAGATATCTATATAGACAAATTTCAAGCGATGGTCAATCACATCTCAGCGCCACACTACCTCTCCTTTTCTAAAGAGGACGACAAGTCATTGACCCATCCACACAATCAACCCCTCCATATCGAAGTCCTTATTCATAAATCCCGTGTTAGATGTGTATTGATAGATGGAGGTGCATGATTGAATATCTATACATTGGATCTCGTCAGGAGACTAGGTCTCTCAAAATAAACAATTGACACTAGAAACAAGATAACCATCAAAGCTTATGATGAGGAAGAAAGATCCTCTAGAGGTCTTATTTCTCTACCTATTAGAGTCAGACCAATCAAGAGGAACGTTATATGGCAGGTTCTGGATTTACCATTGGCCTACAATATCCTACTAGGGAGACCATGGATTCATGAAATGCAAGCTGTACTGTCCACTTATCACCAATGCATAAAATTCTCACATAATGGGGTGGAAGTGACAATTCCTGCAGATGGTAACTACACTTGCAACAATATCAAAGTAGGTAGCATGATCCCACACAACAAAGAAGCTATGGATGCAGTTGCTCCTGAAACTACCAAGGACATGGTTATGAAGAGTTTTAGCAAAACCTTGAAACTTGAAGAAATAGGTATGGGAGAATACAAGCTGGACCTGACTCCCTCAACGATAGAAGTTCTAGTATCACCAAGATCCTACAGAAAACCTTCATCAACATTCACATCTCTTGCATTCAAAGAGCCAGAAGTACACAAGGCAACCGACATGATAAAGGAATCCACATCTTCCTTAGATAACACAAAATAACAGGCAGTCTTGGACTGGCTTTACAAAGGAGAATTAGTGGAATCTGAGGTGAAACATGTAAAGATATCCCCTGAACAATATGGAAAGGGATATGATTTCCTCACACAAATGGGTGACAAAGGAAAGGTCCCTCTAAACAACACCAGACGAGGGATCATTGAACCTATACCCATGGAGTTTTGCAACACCAGAGATAAAATAGGGCTGGGTTTTAAAACTACAACTGATAAACCTACTCCAATAGTGGGTCCACACTCAGATAAAGGGAGTGATGAAACAGATGAACTAGAGCAATGGTCCTACGAAAGATTGTTACATGTTGGCGCACAAGATCCCAACTACCAAGGAGAACGCTACGTACCTAACTTTGAGGTACCACAGGATCTTCACACTCCTTTGCTAGCACAACCTCCCATTCAAGAGGTAGGAGACACCATAGCGACAATCACTCAAGAGGTATCCCAGCCACAAAATTTACATCCTAACTGGGGGAAATTGGTCACAATTTCACATATCCTTGATCTAGCCCACTTTGATCTACAAGTAGCTAATCAAGTACATCAGATAACCATTGCTAAATATTTAAACAGATCTAATGATGATGTCACAGACTCTCGTGACTATGAATGGGATTGGCTATCTATTAACTCTGAAGATATTGGAATAGATACAATTCACATGTTTGCAGCTCCCTCAACTCCTAACAAATGATCTGACACTCCTCTCAATGCTACTGATCCTCTTGAAGTAGAAGAAGAGTTTTGTCCCCTGATCATTGATGGAGACAATGGTGAATACATAAGTCTAGAGGAATTTAATAGGCCAAAAGAAAGAAACCTCTATTTATAGAGAGATGATGATGAGACTTTGTTTGATGAGTCGCTAGAGTTCAATCTACATATGACTAACAACGATCTCACTCTTATTGATCTAAATATTGAATATATTAAATTAACATACCGTGTCATGTCAGTTAATGGTCTTGATGCTAACACGATGTTGTCCTTCCCAGAATCTGACTCCCTAACATTGGTACATCCTGATCTAATTGATTGGACTGAAACATATCCTACTCCTATCCTTGACTTTTCTAATAACCATACCCTAGCTTGTTATCTCAATGCTTGTGAACCTTTCCCTTCTTTCACCAATGCAATGAGCGAGAACATGTCACAGGAGGATATCAAGTTTCTTAGTCACAAACTAAAAAATAAAAAGAAAAAGTAGACTGGTGGTGGAAACCACTCTATGGCAGTATCGGATCCCAAAATAGTAAAGAAAAAAGGCGTATCTAATGGTGAAAACCTCTCAGAGGTGCCAAAGGATGAGACTCTTGATATCCTCCATGAACACTTTTAGGAAAGATCTTCGGTATTGATTGAACTGACACAGCCAATAAACTTGGGCACCATTGAAAATCCTCAAATAGTTCATCTGGCACAATCTTTATCAGAAGAAGAGAATGTATAGTTCATAGAATTCCTGAAAGAGAAGAAGATCAACTTTTCATGGTCTTACACTGATATGCCAGGGCTAGATCCTAATCTCATCATGCACCACTTATCTATAGCTCCTGGGATTAAGCACGTAAAACAAAAACTTAGAAAAATGCATCCTCATGATGCATTATTGGTAAATGCAGAGCTAGAAAAGTTGTTGAAAGCTGGATTTATTTGAGTCATTACCTATGCAACATGGATCTCCAATGTGGTCCCCATTTCTAAATCTGATAAATCTATCAGGATTTGTACAGACTTTAGAGACCTAAACAAAGCATGTCTGAAGGATGACTTCCCTCTACCAAACATTGACATGATCATAGACCTTACAGCTGGCTTTCAGATGTATTCATTAATGGATGGATTCTTGAGCTATAATCAAATCAAGATTTCCCCTGAGGATCAAGAGAAAACCACATTCACATGAGCATGGGGCACCTTTTGCTGGAATGTCATGCCTTTCAGGTTAAAGAATGCCAGGGCAACATATCAAAGAGCTATGACAACAATATTCCATGAATTGATGCACAAGAACATGGAGGACTATGTTGATGACACACTGGCTAAATCCAAGGAGAGAGGTACTCACATTGCTGACCTGAGGAAGATATTGGATTGAATAGAACAGTTCCAACTTAGGCTCAACGTGAAGAAATGTTCCTTTGGGGTCCAATCAGGGAAGCTCCTAAGATTCATAGTATCCACAAAGGGAATCGAGGTAGATCCTACAAAGGTAAAGGCTATTATAGAGATGGCTCCTCCATGTAACATTAATCAAATGAGGACACTACAAGGGAGACTTCAATCCATTAGAAGATTCATGTCCCAACTTGCAGATAGAGCACAACCCTTTACTAAACTACTACATAAAGGGATTACCTTCAAATGGGATGAACACTGTGAAGCAAACTTCAAAGAATTGAAAGGGTACCTGGCTACTCCACCTATTCTTATGTCACCTATTCATGGAAAACCCTTACTCCTATACATTTTAGCTACAACTACATCTCTAGGAGTATTACTGGCACAAGAAGATGAAACAAAGAAAGAACGAGCTATCTACTACATTAGTAGAACACTAGTCACTTATGAGCTCAATTATAGCATTATTGAAAAATCATGCTTAGCAGTCATCTTTGCATCACAAAAATTGAGACACTACATGGTCTCTCATACAGTGAAGCTCATTGCTAAGATCGATCCTCTAAAGTATCTTTTGAGCAGAACAACATTAACATGACATTTGGCAAAATGGGTCCTAATTCTAAGTGAATTTGACATTGAATATGTAGAAAGGAGAGCTATCAAAGGACAGGTACTTGTAGATCAATTGGCTGATTCACCACTCTAGGATGATGAACCTCTACTAATTGAATTCCCTAATGAAACAATCATGCATCTCACTAAACACCCATGGAAGATGTACTTTGATGGTTCATTCACTCAGCAAGGATCTGGAGCTGGGATCCTCTTTGTAACTTCACAAGGATACAAGATTCCCAAATCTTACAAATTTATGTTTCCATGCACCATCAATATCTCAGAGTATGAAGCATTGGTCAATGACCTCAAGCTAGCTATGGAATGGAAGATCATAAAGTTACACGTGTATGGTGACTCCCAACTAATTATTAATCAATTCAATGGGGAGTATCAAACAAAAGATGAAAATTTGATGCCCTACAAGTGACTAGTTGATGATCTGAAAAAGTACTTTGTCTTTGTCACCTTCCAACAGATACCAAGATCTGAGAACAAGGTTGCAGATGCTATGGCTACCTTGGCATCCATGTTACAACTAGAGGAGCATCAATTCCGCTATGACTTCTTGGTGGAAGAAATATCCTATCCTGCCTTTGCTAACCTTGAACACTAGATAATATGTACCTTGAATACCCCAGATCAATCTCGGTATGCTAGTATCATTGCTTACCTTTTTGACCAAACCATTCCCGCCAATCTATCTAGAAATGAGAAAAGATCCCTGATTAGGACAGCATCGCGTTACATCCTCATAACTAAAAACCTATATCGACGCGGTCTCAATGATACACTTCTTCGGTGTTTAGAACTCGAAGAGTCCGATCTAGCATTAAAAGATGTCCATGAAGGTATATGTGGATCACACTCAAATGACTTTTCATTAGCCAAGAAACTACTCAGAGTAGGCTATTATTGGCCTACCATGGAGAGAGATGCTATTCAGTTTTCCAAAGCATGTCTTAAATGCCAGACACATGGAAACCTTATCCATGCTCTTGCCAGAGAACTTATAACTTTCATAACACATTGGCCATTTCAGCAATGGGCCTTTGACTTGGTTTGACAAATATATCCCAATTCTTCAAATGGACACAAGTTTATCATTACGGCCACTTAGTATTTTACGAAGTGGGTTGAAGTTGTGCCGCTAATCAAAGCCACTAGCAAACAGGTGGCTATGTTCATTCTGAACTACATTATTTGTAGATATGGGATACCCTCTTCAATTGTAACAGATAATCGGGGCCAATTTAGATATTAAGACATTGATGAACTTTGTGAATAGTTCTATATTACTCAACATTGCTCCTCAATCTATTATCCTCAAGGTAATGGACAGGCTAAGGCATCCAACAAAAATACTCTCAAAATTCTACACAGAACTGTAAGTAAGTCTGGCACCTACAACTGAATCCAGCACTATGGGCCTACAGAACAAGCATCAGAACACCCACTGGAGCCACGCCATTTGCTCTAGTCTATGGTGCTGAGGCAGTACTACCTATTAAGGTTAAAATCCCATCTTTGTGGATATCTTTACAAGGACTGGTTACTGATGAGCAGTACCACATAGATAGGGTAAACTCTCTCGACCTACTAGATGAGCGCAGACAACAAGTGTTCGATCATCTCAAAGTGTATCAAGCACATATGTCCAAAGGTTACAAAAAAAGGTCAAACCATGCAAATTTGAAGTAGGAGATCTCATCCTCAAGGAGAATCCTAAAAACTAGCCTAACAGGGAGCAAAAAGGAAAGTTTGAACCTAACTGTCTAGGACCTTATGTTATCACTGCTACTTTTGGGACTGGAGCTTATCAGTTAGCTACACCTGAGGGAGATGTTCTTCCAGATCCTATCAACACTCTACATTTGAAGCGGTTCTACGCTTAATGTTCAGCTAGTAGAGCCTGCACAACAAAAATTTCTTGCAAAACACCAAAAACATTCAGAAAATTGATCCTGAAGAAATGCAAAAACAATGGAAAAGGTCCTACAGAAAAGGGTATCCTTGGTGAAAACCTAGTAAACAGGCACCTTGATACTACAAAACATTCAAAAAAGCAAAAAGAGCAAAAAAAAAAATTGAAAAAGAGAAAAGTGCCTTGATGAGCACCTGGTAAAATAGGCATCTTGGTAGCAAAAAGAAAAAAAAAGAAACAATCTTTCCAAGTGGTGAAAACCTGGCAATCAGGCGTCACTTGTGTTCTACGCTCCATCTATCAATGCACTACTGATACTAGGCCTTCATAATTTTGCCTGTGCTCATACACTGACTTCATCTTCATAAATGACTATCTTATCCTCGCTTGGGATTTGTCTATCTTTACGTCTTAGGAATAAGTCATTCTACACTGGGGGCATCTTTGCTAGGAATAGTCAGTTGCAGTTGCTAGGTTGCTTTAGGATGGTTTGCCTAATGAACGCAATATTTCTTGATACATGCAAAATAATGTCACTATCCAAAACAAGGGTGTCTTTTCAAAACATCAGACACCACATTTACATTAATAGAGTGCCTACAGGGCCATATTGGATTGCAAACATGAATTAATTATCCTATCAATGAACAGACATGGAACACCATATTGCTTGTATTACAATTTTCTGATTGATGAATCTCTACTATGTTTAACATATGAATAAACAAGTACTAGCTTAAACACACAATTTTCTTTTTGGTTTGATTATGATTCTTTTATGTCTTGATGATGTTTTCAACTAGGGGCATCTAAGTAATTATAAATTTTATTTGATTGATTCTCAATTGATAATTTATTATGTCTTGTTAGTTGCTCAATGACATCTGCGCAAAGACAAAGAGTCACAAGGATAGGGGGCATAATGTTTTCTTGATTTTCTACATATGGTGACTATTCCAAATGATCCTGTAAACTTTACCTAACTTGGATGTTTATGGTAAGAGCTGCCACTATGGGTGGATAGCCGCATATATCTCAATCTTTGTTATGTGCAAACTACGGTGAAGTTGAAACAATTTCCTTGTCTATTTTCTGATCCAGATTCTCACTAAGGTATACGAATCATAATGTACCCAAGGATATGAATTCAGAAGGTCATTGCGGGTCCAATATCTTGCCCTAATCAAAAAATGGTATATTAAAAGGAAGGTGACTATTTTGTTATCCTAGCTTCTATGCCTTGATGCCTAGGTCTATTTCTGACATTTCAAAATAAAACATAGTATTCATACTTTCATAATATCAGTGGGTATTAGTGATGGTTGTACTATCTGATGGCATCCATTTCAAAAGCACCCAATGATGATAAAAATGTTGCAATATTTTCTAATCAGTGACTAAGAATTTTCAAATATTTGTTTTCAAATAGCTGCATCTAGAGATTGCATGAAGCATTTATAAAAGAAATAATGGCATAAGAAATTTTGTGCTCAAAAATGAATTCTATCTTCTTCTAAATCCAAGTTAATTACATAATCCATGATTCTCGAAATCTCTGATCTATCGGGAACAAACTTGAACTCACATTTTCACGTAATAAACTTGGTACTCGTGTGTTTATTTAAAAAACACACCATCTTTTCCCACTTCTTCTATTCCATTCTTGCTTATTCTACCCGTTCCTTGCAAGTGACACATTCTTTCAATTAGGGGATTTTATTCTTTTCCTTCGATTTTGTTCCTGAGGGGGCATGATCACACTATCATCAATTAAATTTTTGCTCAAAACAACATCAAAATGACTTCGTTATCAAACAAACTAGGGGCATAACAGTTTATTGACTAAAGTTGGAACTGTTAGATAGAAAGCTTTGGTTCTCATGAGCTGGATACCTTATGTTTCCTCATTTTAGAAGATTTTTATTAAAAGCTCTTGGCAGCTTCGTATTGGCTTCTTGGATGACAACCAAGTTCAGAATCAGTATTATCAATCTTTGGATGACAACCAAGTTCAAAATTGGTATCTTTAAAATCTTTTATTGATTTTTTTTTGGATGACAACCAAGTTCAAAATCAAATCCATTAGTTTGGTTCGATCAAGTGCGAGACTGATCTCATCAACATTTCATTTGAAAACAAAGAAAGAGATTCTCAATCTTTCTGAAGTCAAAATAAAAAACTTTCTTTGAATCAATGCGCTGCTCACACATCAATTCAAAGAGGGGCAAATGTAACCACCTGAATTTGGTCTGTTCCAACTATGGACCCTATTTTCCCTAAGTGTGATCATACCCTCGATTA
>MU225127.1:6273920-6303995 GCA_018584345.1 Thuja plicata | reverse complement strand
AGTATTTAATTATAAAGGAATTAAATAAATCCCTAAATCAATTACCCACTTGCAAATAACCCATTCCCCTAGCCTATTTAATTTAATTAAAATGACTATAGTCCCCTAATTATTAAAAAGCAATTAATTTTTTTAAATAATTAATTCCTATATTTTTGAATGAATTAAATAAGTTTAATTCATTTAATTAATATTCCCTCAAACCCCAACCTAACCCATCTCAACCACTTCTACCCTAGGTTCTAACCCATCTCAACCCATTCACCCTTGCTAATCTAATCCTAATCCTAATTCTACCCTAACCCACCTTCTAATGTTGTCATATTCCATTAAGGAATGATTAACAACTCAACCCACTTGAGAAAGTCCACTTTCTCAAGCTTGACTTTTCTTTAAGGTCCACCTTCTCAAGCCATCCTCTTACACCCTTCTCTTGCTTCTTTAAGGCTTTCATTAATACCTGAATATGTGTAGTCTCGCAAGCAAGATTCAAGTGGATCCGCTCTACACATACCCAAGCATATTCAAGGAATGATGTTGAAATTCTATGAACAAAACTAGCTCTGTCTTCCGAGGCTTTAGCTTACGATGAAGCAACTATTTATAGTGAGTTAGAAGGGTTGGCATAAAACCTGTCCTCACTTGGGTCATTCCAGGGAGATTTTTTCCTCAACCGACAGGCCCTCTACTATTAAATATGCGTATAAAGGATTGGCGAGCATAGGACATCTAGATTTCTGATTCTTCCAAGGAAGAAGAGCATACTCTCCTAATCCAAGCCATTTTCTCCCAAAACAAAATCAAGCAAACAATTCATTCCCTCAAGCAATGTTGTGCTCGATTTAAAGTGTTCCTATTTAATAGAAAACATAATGCTTTGAAGGTAAAGTTTGCTTGTTTAATCCACAATCTTTAAATGAGTAGCTTGTTCATTTTCTGATCCAAAATTAGATGATGAAACTTGTTCAATTTGCCCACAATATTAAGTGATTTTTTTTTCAATTACTAATCCAAAAGAAATTATATGACATGATTTTTCTTGTTCAGTTATCTCCAATTTCTTTTCAACCCATAAACTGAGGTGTGAGTTTCTGATTTTCCTAGAAAGGAAAAGAGCATAGTCCTCTAGTCAGTTTAGTGGTAGATTGTAAAATGCTATTAGTATGGAAAGAAAGTAAATAGAGGTCAAGATGGGGGGGGGGTTAGCAACCTGAAAAATCAACTTAGTATCCTTTTCTTCAACTTTCATGAAAAAAACCTTCAATAACAACCTACAAACAATCGTTAGGCTGCAAAAATGTCAACAACACAACTGGTCAAGATGTTAGTGTTAGGAAAACGAAGTGTGCAAATTTTCTAACTAGATGCGAGCCTAAAATAACTTGAAGTGATACCTTTTACCAGATGTGACCCCTTTCACCATATGCGATAGTATGTTCACCAGAGGCGATCTCAAACCATAAACAATCCGGGAAATCCTAGATGCGAGCCTCATTTTCTGCGGTGCGACAACGTATCCTAGATGCGATTTCTTGTAACCAGAAATGACTCTAGACCTGCAAATTGGGCAGATAGATTAGTGGAAAATGATGTCAAAATGAGGTCAAATCTTGATTCGAGCCCCACAGTGGGTGCTAGAAATGTGTGTGTGATTTTTGTACCTATTTAAGAAAGATACAACACTTCAATAGATCATTGCATTAGATAAAAAGGGGTTAGATGAGCATATAAAACCACTAATATCGACCTATTGCTTTCTAACTAAGAAGAATGTGATTAATAACATAATAGCCCTTAGATTATGCTACTACCAGTGACATATACGACTTAGCATGAAAGATTTGAATTAAAAAAAGCTATTTAATCATTAAACAATGCATTCTAGCTCTAAAAATAGAGATAATAACAATGCCTAAATATGAAAAGCTAAATGAAACATTAATCTAGATGAATCCTAGCAGCATAACAATGCATTTTCAATATAAGGTAAGGGATTATTTTCTCTAAAAAATGCCTTCTATTTGTAGAAGAATGAGGAGAGAGAGGGGGGACAAGGTGCATTAATGGAGTTGAAGAACTCATTAATGGTGTGTAAGAGCAATAAATGCCTTGGACATTCAATAGGCATGGGGGAGACATGGGCTTAAGGTATCTTCATTATTGAGGCATTAATGAAAGCCTTAAAGAAGCATGGGAAGGGTGTAAGAGAGTGGCTTGAGAAAGTGAACTTGAAGAAGGAATCTTGAGATTCCTTGACTTTCTCAAGTGGGTGGAGTCCTTAATCATTCCTTAATAGAATGTGACAACATTAGGAGGTGGGTTAGAATTAGATTAGGATTAGAATTAGATTTAGGATGGGGGGAATAGGTTGGGATGAGTTAGAATCCAGGGTAGAAGTGGTTGAGATAGGTTAGGTTGGGGTTTAGGGGAATATAAATGAAATGAATTATTTGACATAATTCATTTAAATATATAGGATTTAATTATTTAAGCATTTTATTGCTTTTCAATAATTAAGGAGACTATAGCCATTTTAATTAAATTAATTAGGCTAGGAGAATGGGTTCATTTGCAAGTGAGCAATTGATTTAGGGTTTATTTAATTCCTTTATGATTAAATACTATAGCCATGTTTGAATTTGATTTGATTTAATTATTTTAATTTGATTTGAATTGTATGGCTATAATAGCTAATATAATTTAGTGATAAAAATCACCTAGGACATTAAATTTGATTTAAAATGAATTATGCCAACGTAACATTGTCATGACATAATTGGGGGTATGATCACACTTAGGGAAAATATGGTCTATAGTCAGAACATACCAAATCTAGGTGGTTACAACAGTCATAAATGATTGCCCATTTATACATATTATAATGAATAATCAACAACAAGGTTGACAAGACCTATACAAATAAATGATATGAATATTAAGCTCAAAGAACAATGTGATCCAAATAAAGTTAGTCAGGAATTAGATAGGACCCAAAACTTCATCCAAAAACACGCAACAACATCGCCAAATCCACACCACAAATTGCAACACGTTACTTCACTAAGCCAGCTAAGACCTAAATGAAGAAACACGAACATGCTCAATAAATCACTAAATTTGATCAACAAGAATCAACAACACGGCCATAACATGATCCAAGAACACCAAAAATCAGCAATAGAAGCATCTCAAACATCCATAGCATGTCAACCTCAAAATCTAGACTCATCTATATATTGTTAATCATGAACACTGAACTCTGTTATTGTTACCCAAATTTTCCTCATTTGAAATTTTTTGGCTAAAGGTGGAGTAAATGTGGCTCCCACAAGGGTAGAGCCCAGCTTATGAAAATCTTTAATTTTCTGGTCTTGGTTGTGTCCTTTGTAATCCTTTTAGTTCTCTAGTTTTGCCTTGTTCATGAAATAACGTAAGTATTGGAAAAACCCTATGAATTTGGTAAACCCTAGTTGCTGGGCCATGCCTTTTTTATTTTCTCATTACCTTTTCTGGATGACTTAAGTTCTTTTAATTCATGTGCGTATTATGCCTTGCCTTTAGTCTCCTAGTCGCATAATGAAAACCAAATATTCCTATTTGTCTGGCGACCTCGAGACTTCCTTTAGTCTAATAGTCTCGTAATGAGAAAACATATTCCATTTTTATCAAGAGATTACGCGACCATCGTTGGATCAAATGTTTATTGGAGGGCAGTCGGGTAATCTCCTGATATAACCCAGAGTTAGAAGATGGTATGGAGATCTCGTGACTCAGTATGTTTTCTAACCCACGGATATAACCCGAGTTTGAGAAGGGTAAGGTTGAGTTCTTTCAGTCGGGAAGTCTCGTGACAAACTCCAAGGTTAATAAATCTTCATGAGACTTTGCATTTTCTTAGTCGGGTTATCGCCATATATGAATCATGGTTAGTGGAGGGTCATCTCAGAGTTAAAATTATGTAGTGACGATGTGACACGTAGCAGATGGGCCTGGATTCTATGCATTGTGTCTCCAAGTATCGTAACCACGGTGGAATATTCCATATCATTTGGCGAATATGAGATTTCCTTTAGTCACTTTGTCTCATGATCAAAAGGAATATTCTAAGGCTATACAAAGGCTTCCCGACGACCGTTGATCTTGATCTAATCTTGTGGTGGTCATGTGATCTTGTAATGAAATCTTAGTTAAGTGAAAGATTCAGTGACTCAGAGACATAAAGGATTCAGTTCACCATGGTTAAAGATGAGTCAGGGCTGGGTTAATATTTGAAGTCAGTGCAAAGGTAGTCTCCGTGCAACTTAGAAAGGATCCAACAATTGGCGCTATGACTTGAAGAAAAGATGCAGTCTGTTTAATGTATGAGCCATTGTGTCATGGTGCCATGTGTCCCTAGTCAAATATACTCAGTCACGTAATTGCTGAATGGACTAGGGTTGTAGAGATTAAAGTTTGAGATATGATCGTAGTCATCCGATGCACATCCAATCTTGTGGTGGTCGTGTTGTCTCAAATGAACCCATAGTTAATAAAAGCATCTCGAGACCTAGAGACATAAGCAAATTGAAGACTCAAGGTTAAGGGCTAGTCTGATGCGGGTTAAAGGACAAAGGCAGTAATAAAAAAGATAGGGATCTATGACCCTAGTTTAAAGGTAGATGAAGATTCAAATATGAACCGTTGATTGAGCTCCCGCACCACCTAACCGTTATTATTTGAATATTTAAAATTATGAAAATCTAATTCTCAGAATTCATAAGCGGTGGCCCGATTTCTCAGGAATTTGACAAAGAGACAGATCGAGCCAACTTCTTAGGCTGCATTAATGATGATGGGAAAGATGTTCAAAGCTATATCAGGTTGAAAAAGATATTTCTGAGGATATTTTCATGGTATTGATGAGCAGAATTGACAGAGTTAGGGTTTCTGATTATTCTATTGCAAATGTATTAAAACCCTAATTTGTAGAATCAGATTGACTCATGAGCCTACGTGCTAGGAGGAGTAGTGTATATAAGTTAGTTTCAGAGATTTTTAGCTTAGATTTTTCCAGTTGGTGTAAAATTATCTGTGGCATTTTTCTGCCCTCTAGTTTTCAACAGTTATAACCTTCCATTGATTTCCAGATTCTGTATGAGTTATCTGTGGCATTTTCTCTGCCCTCTAGCTTTTCTTTGTCTGTATTTCTCTTATTTAATTAAGTATATTGAATGTTTTCAGAGATATCTTAGGTTTCCTGAGCCTTCTTCCTTTCTTTAAATTCACATGTACTCTGGTGGATGATTCAATTCGAATGAGTTTGTGGATATTCTTCAATCCCTTTTCACTCTGTCTCATTCAGTTTGTGTCTAAATTTCTTAGGAAAGCTATTGTTTGTGAAATATTTTCTTTCCGTGAATAGCCTCTTTTCTATTTCAAACCTCTCTATGAAATATTTATGCAAACCTATTCAGAAAGTTGTGTTCTCCTAGACCTAAGTTTATGTGCTAATCTCACTCATTATGCTGTGATTCAAAAATTATTTTCAGTGTATCACCTAGTAGGATAGTTTGCTTTTCTCAGTCATTTCCCTTTCATGAATTCCTTATATCCCTTTCCCTCAAGAATTTACTTTCATGTTAAAGAGAAAATTAAGGTGATAATCCAAGAGGAACCAGCCTAGAACATGGAGGTCTCATCTCAGTTAGCAAAGCTCCCACAACCTGGAGATGATTCCCATGTTATACTAGATTATAAGGACTACGAGAGCTTGACCTAGGGTGCAAAGTTTAGTGTATAATAGTTATGGCATGCCTAGTGGGAGCATAAAAGAAGTCTAATCTTCAAGGTTATGTTATCTCCAATATATAGATTGCATAATACAGACCTAAAGAGGTTTTCTCTGTCAAGTATATCTGGCAACTCCATTGGTGAAGAACAGCAGGTCTAGTCCTATCCAAAGTTTATGAGAAAAGTTGAGACAAGAAGCTCAAAGCCTTTTGAGTTCTTGTAGTTTCCCCTGAAAAGAAGTTACCGCAGGTCATCTCAAAGAACACCCTCCACAAGGAAGTTACACTCTACACCACCTGATACGTTAGAGAGGAGACATTTGCATTTTCATTTCAAGAGAAGAGGAAGATCTTTAACTAGAGAGATACTAGAAGATTAAGCTCCACTCTGCAACACAAATACAACTCACACAGTTGCCGCTCAACAAATCACAGCTCCTGCAATGGCTAGGCAGTTTTCTTTTGCACCCTTCAATCAAGGAAGCCCGTTGAACTTTGCTCAACATCATGATGTACCCTTGGTAGCACTCAAAAGTCTACCTGATTTCACAGGTGAAGGACAAACAAAATATTTTGAACACATAAGAGATGTGACTACTAACTATAGTATACATAATATCACACAAGATGTGGCTACCAATCTATTAGCAACTTATTTTAAAGGTAAGGCCTTAGAATGGTTTAGAACTCTTGCTGTTGGTTCTATTAATTCATGGGATGGATTAGGCGATGCATTAAGTAAATACTTTGAGGATAAATCAGACAATCTATCTTTGGTTGAGCAACTAACAACCATAAAGAGAGATCATCAAGAGCAAATGAGAGATTTCAATAATAGATTCCTCAAAACATGGAATAGAATACCTATCTCAGTAAGGCCATCAGCTGACCATGCTTTCCTATACTTCTTGCAAAGTTTGAATAATGAAATCTTTATCAAGATCCAATCCATGGGAGGTATCTCATTACCTTAGGCTTTTGACATAGCTGTTAGGGCCAAAAATTGCTTAATCCAGGCAGACATGATAGCCAGAAGGTCACCCATGCCTATTATTCCTAACCTCCAACCCATTTCACCTTTGCAAATACCTCCATTCACCCCCATACCCACCATAGTAGCACCTTAGGCTAGTACGAGCAGTGAGGAATCAAAAGAGGTCCCTTCTCAAGAGCTACTTGAATTAAGAAACAGTCACCAAAAAATGCAAAATCATCAGCAAGAAATGACTAACTTGTTGCAAACTATGACCAAAGAGTTGAACAGCTTAAAGAAGCAGGACCAAGGGATTGGACCATCCTATCAATAATAGAATCAAGGTCCTAATCAAAAATATCAAAATCAGGGGCAATCCTATCAGCAAAACAGGCCCCAATATCAAGGAGGTTACCAGAATCAAAGGCAGAACTACAATCAGAGGTCATTCCAACCTTATAATCCAACACCCCTTAATTCTGCAAATCTAGTCAGGGATATAGTTCCAAGTCAAAAAAATATTGTTACAGAGATGGAATGGTGTTATCCTTGCAATCAGTCCCATAATCAGGCAACATGCTTAAATGGAGTATTCCATCAAGCACTGATGGTTCAAAATGCCTCACTCACTCAATCAGAGGCTTCTTCTAGTGAACCACCTCCTTAGTAAGAAGCACAACATGATGAAACTGCTATCTTCAATTGGGAGCAGCAATATTTCAATGGAGTGAATAATGAGTCTCCAATTGCTTCCAACAGTAGATCTAAAAGGAGAGATCAAGACATGGAGAAAATAGGAGATGGGGCTAAAGCTTCTACATCTGTAGAATCTTCACAACCATTTACTCCTATCATACTAAAGAAGGTCCCCATCATTACAATCAAGGAAAATCAACCTTCCAAGGAGGTTTAGCCTATCATAGTGAAAACACACCAAAGAGTACACAGAATAACGCCTTTCAACATTGTGGACAATATGAAGAAAGAAAATGTCACTATGTCTATGTGGGAATATTTGGCTATTCTAGGGAAGCCTGAAATCTTGAAGAAGGCTGTGGGTGAAGTGTCAACTCTCCAACCCACAAAAGATACAACAAAGCTAGTGTTGGTCAAAACTGATCAAGAAAAGGAGGCTCCAAGCAACAACTCCAAAGAAAATACCATTCAAGGTAGGAACTTAAAACCACCTCCCTTTTATGTATCTTTAATTATTGGAAAATCTTTAGTACATAATTGTATAGTAGATAGTGGAGCTACTAGCACTGTCATGCCCAAGAAAGTGGCTGACCAATTGGGATTAAAATATGAACCTTTTCAAAAGAAGGTTACCCAACTTGATGGTTCCTCAGTAAATACCATAGGTGTAGATAAGGATACTAGTTTAATCCTTCATGCAACCCCCAATTTCTCCATCCTCCTCGACATATATATCATAGTCCTCACTTCCTTATTTTCCATATGTTTATCAAGGGAGTTTACAAACAAGATAGGAGGTTATCTTTCTTCTGACTGGTCTCACATGCTTTTCCATACAAGATATGGAACCAAGGTTACTATTAAGTTTGAATCATTGGAAGCACACCACATAGAGCCTTATGTGTCCAATGTAATCAATACGAGCTATCTTGCACTTGATGATAACAATTTCCCAATAATCAGGGAAGGAAAAACTAAGCTAGAAGGTATCCCATATATCTATCTAGATGAATTGGAATCATAAAGATCTTCTAAATCCCAAGACAATGTTATTTGGGATGCTGGTTTGGGAAACTATTTGATATAGGAGGGTGGATCCATAGAGCCAAATCTTTCTAAAGAGGATATTGAGTTAGAACATCAGAGCAATCAAGTTTGGGAGCTATTCTTTGATGGTGCTAGAAGCAGACATGGTTCTGGTGGTGGTGCTATGTTAATCTCTCCAAAAGGGGAAAAGTATTATACGAACTTTAGATTCAGTTTCTATTGCACTAGCAACACTGCTTAATATGAGAGCCTAGTGAATGGACTGGAGTGGGAAAGAAAGAGAGGGATCAAAGCCCTAAAAGTTTATTGTGACAGTGAGCTGGTTGTCAGCCAAGTAAGAGGGATAAGTGAAACCAAAAGTGATACAATGAGAGCATACAAGCATAGAGTTTGGGATGATATAGAAGATTTTTATGCTTTCAATATTGTTGCCATTCCTCGAAAGTTAAATCAGAATGTAGATAG
This sequence comes from Thuja plicata, assembly GCA_018584345.1. NCBI lineage: Eukaryota > Viridiplantae > Streptophyta > Pinopsida > Cupressales > Cupressaceae > Thuja > Thuja plicata. The sequence goes on along the minus strand of MU225127.1, from coordinate 6,295,046 downwards.
ATTAGCTGTTGTTGGATCTCAGTATGAAATTCCTAATAGCATTTCAAAGGAAAAGGACCAGCAGCATATTAAAATAATTGTCAGACCTTCTATCCCTAATAACAATGTCAATTGGAAAGTGTTTGACAATGATGAACAAATTCTGTAGTTCTTATTTGAAAAGGATGTTTTCTCAGAACATAACCAAGATAGACTATTGCAGAATTATGGTGATTAAGTGATACAACTCAAATCCAATAAAATGCCTAAAGGTCTTGTCACCTTAGAAGTTGTTTTCAACAAAGATGATCAAGTCAAAAATAATAAAGCTATCCTGGTAGTCCAACAAGAACATTGTGTTGAACTAGAGCTGGAGCCAGGTAAAAGTTTACAATTTGGGAAGGTAAATACTGATTCAGAAAAGTAGGCTTACACCCAATTATTTCAAGAGTTCAGTGATATATTTGCATGGAAATATGAAGACCTCAAAGGTTTTAATCCAGCCCTTGCTCAGCATACCATTGAATTAGAGCCAAATGCCAAACCAGTCAGGCAAAAGCAAAGGCCTGTCAACCACAAGCTTGAACCACTTATGCATAAAGAAGTGCTAAAGCTGATTGAAAGTGGAATTATTTACCCCATTGAGCATACTAGTTGGGTTTCCAACCTTGTTCCTATTAGGAAGAAGAATGGGGAACTCAGATCATTTGTTGACTTTAGGGACCTTAATAAGGCATCCCTAAAAGATCACCATCCACTGCCATCTATGGAGAAAATCCTACAACGTGTCTTTGGATCTGAGAGATTTTCATTATTGGATGGTTATTTAGGATATAATCAGATCCTGGTTCATGAAGAAGATCAATATAAGACTGCGTTTACAACCAAGTGGGGAACCATGACTTATCAAAAAATGCCCTTTGGTTTGTCCAATGCAGGTGCTAATTTTCAAAAGGCAATGGATATGGCCTTTAAAAGCCTCATGTACAAGTTTGTACTGGTTTACTTAGATGACATAACTATTTATTCTAAACATGCAACTGACCATATCAAACATTTGAGGAAGATATTTGAAAGGTGTAGAGAATTTGGGATATCTCTTAATCCCAAGAAGTGTGTGTTTGCATTTCATGAGGGGAAATTGTTAGGATATATAGTATCCAAGAAAGGAATCATAGTAGACCCTGAGAGGATTGTAGCTATCTTAGAGCTACCCCTACCATCTCACAAGAAAGGCCTTCAATCTTTCATAGGAAGGATAAATTTTGTCAGGTGTTTCCTACCTAATATTGCAGATTTACTAAAGCCTTTGACAGCTATGTTAAAGAAGAATTTAGCTTTTAGCTGGAGAAAAGAAGGGAGAGCCAGTTTCCAAGCCATCAAAGAAGCCTTGAAAGAAGCTCCTGCCCTATTGAACCCAAATTTCAGTAAGGATTTTATCCTTTATGCTTATGGAGGCTCTGATGCTATATCTGCAATGTTGACTCAAGAAAACTCAGAAGGATTGAAGCAACTTGTTGCTTTCTTTAGCAAAGGTTTAGAAGAATATGAAAAAATATATTCTTTTGTGGAGAAACATGTACTTTCTATGGTGAAGAGCCTTAAAAAGTTCAGATATCTATTAACCCATAGCAAGGTAAATCTAAAAGTTACTCATCCAAGTGTCAAATAGTTCTTTCTTTCCAAGGACCTAAAGGAGAAAAGAGCTGGTTGGATCACTAAAGTGATGGAATATGACATTGACATCCAAACTACCAAGCTAGTTAGAGGAAGAGGTCTTTGTGAGCATTCAGGGGATGAGAGTCCAAAGAATTCAGAGTAGATGAATGCATCCCTAGTTGTGCATTTAGTAGAAGATCATGCCAAGACAGAAGGTTGGTTGCCTAAAATGATTCATTACTTAAAAATAGGGGAATGCCCCATAGATATAGATTCAAGAAAAAGAAGGTACTATAGATTGCAATCTATCCCCTTTGTGCCGATTGATGAAAATATTTTTAGAAAGGATCACAATGGTGTCCTTTTGAGATGTATTGATTCAGAAAAGATAGCAGATGTCCTATTTGAATTTCATGATGGACCTTTTGGAGGTCATTTCTCTCCTAGGACTACTGCTTTTAAAATCATGATGGCTAGATACTATTGGCCATCTATCTTCAAGGATAGTCATGATTATGTGAGAAAATGCATCAAATGTGCCATGTTTGCAGGAAAAGAAAGTCTTGCAGCCTTGCCTCTTCAGCCCATTAGAACAGAGAAACCTTTTATGAAATGGGGCATAGATTTCATTGGAATGATTAATCCCTCATCTAGTGTAGGTCATAAGTGGGTAATTACTACAACATATTATTTCACTAGATGGACATATGCATTTGCATTGAAAGAATCAAATGAGAGTGTTGTCCTCAACTTTTATGATGACATTATTCGTAGGTTTGGCATTCCAGACTCAATCATATCAGATAATGAATTAGCATTTACAGGCCTAAGAGTGACTGAATGGGCCGTCAAACATGGTGTTTACTTGAACACAAGTTCAAACTACTACCCTTAGGGGAATGGTTTGGAAGAATCAACTAATAAGAACTTGATTAGGATAGTCAAGAAGACCCTACAAGATAACCAAAGAGATTGGCACACCAATTTCAATTCTGCCTTATGGTTAGACATAATTACCCCAAAAAAGATCATTGGGAATTCTCCATACATGTTAGTGTATGGGAGAGAAGCTATGTTTTCCATTTCAACCAAATTACCAACTTTGGACTTAGCTACTCAATATGTCTTGTTTGAAGAAGGAGATCCTTTGCAAATTAGGTATGCTCAGATTATGGAATCAGAAGAACACAGAGATAAATCCATGAAAGATATGGAATTCCATTAGATGCAAACAAAGAAAAGCTTTGATAAAAGAGCCAGGGCTAGAAATTTCAAAGTTGGGGATGTAGTTCTCAAATGGGATGAATTCAAGACCAAGCCTGGCAGACATACTAAGTTGGATTCCTTCTGGGAGAGGTCCATTCATCATCACAGAATGAAAGGAGCATAATGCATTTCAATTATCAATTCTTGGAGGAGCTCCCTTGCCCATTTCTATGAATGATTTCCATCTGAAGCCTTGTTTTGAGGTTTGTCCTTCTTTGTAAATATTTTTGAATAGGTTTCCCTATTTTCTGTTCCTGCTTTCTAGGTTAGTTTCCTACTTTTCAAGAAGTTCTTGTGCATAGTTCAGTTCCTCCTCCTAGCTTCAATCTGTTTCCAAGGTTCTATTTTTGATCAAAATATGACTCCATTCCCAATGGATTCCAAAGGCTACTAGTTTTCAATGTCTAGCAGATAGACATCCCACAGAAATTGCCAAGAATGTTACCCAAATTTTCCTCATTTGATAAATTTTGGCTAAAGGTGGAGTAAATGTGGATCCCACAAGGGTTGAGCCCAACTTGTGAAAATATTTAATTTTCTGATCTTGGTTGTGTCCTCTGTAATCTTTTCAATTCTCTGGTTTTTCCTTGTTCATGAAATAACCTAAGTATTGGAAAAACCCTATGAATTTGGTAAACCCTAGTTGCTCAGCCATGCAATTCTATTTTCTCATTACCTTTTCTGGATGACTTAAGTTATTTTAAGTCATGTGTGTATTATGCCTTTCCTTTAGTCTCTTAGTCGCATAATGAAAACTAAATATTCCTATTTGTCTGGCGACCTTGAGACTTCCTTTAGTCTCATAGTCTCGTAATGAGAAAACATAATCCATTTTTATCAAGAGATTACGCGACCATCGTTGGATCAAATGTTGATTGGAGGGCAGTTAGGTAATCTCCTGATATAACCCAGAGTTAGCAGATGGTATAGAGATCTCATGACTTAGTATATTTTCTAACCCGCGGATATAACCTGAGTTTGAGCTAGGTAAGGTTAAGTTCTTTCAGTCGGGAAGTCTCATGACAAACTCCAAGGTTAATAAATCTTCATGAGACTTTGCATTCTCTCAGTCAGGTTATCGCCATTTATGAACCATGGTTAGTGGAGGGTCATCTCAGAGTTAAAATTATGTAGTGACGGTGTGACACATAGCAGATGGGCCTAGATTCTATTCATTGTGTCTCCAAGTCTCATAACCACAACAGAATATTCCATATCATTTGGGGACTATGAGATTTCCTTTAGTCGCTTGGTCTTGTGAGCAAAAGGAACATTCCAAGGCTATACAGAGGCTTCCTGACAGCCGTTGATCTTGATCCAATCCTTCAGTGGTCACGTGATCTCATAATGAAATCTTAGTTAAGTGAAAGAATCAGTGACTCAGAGACATAAAGGATTCAGTTCACCATGGTTAAAGATGAGTCAGGGCTAGGTTAAGCTTTGAAGTCAATGCAAAGGTAGTCTCCGTGCAACTTAGAAAGGATCCAATGGTTGGCACTATGGCTTGAAGAAAAGATGTAGTCTGTTTAATGTATGAGTCATTGCGCCATGGATAGTTTGATTTTTTTAGTTATTTCCCTTTAATGCATTCCTTCTATCCCTTTTCCCTCAAGAATTTACTTTCATGTTAAAGAGAAAATTAAGGTGATAATCCAAGAGCAACCAGCCTAGAACCTGGAGGTCTCATCTTAGTTAGCAAAGGTCCCACAACCTGGAGATGATTCCCATGTTATACTAGATTATCAAGACTATGAGAGCTTGACCTAGGGTGCAAAATTTAGTGTATAACAGTTACACCAAAAAGATAGCTTGTTGAACTCTAAATCACAAACAACATAAGTTTAAGATACAAAAATAAGTTCCAAAGCATCCACCAACTACGCGTCTACTAAATCAACCATACTGATCCATACCAAAGCAAAAAATCAACCTTTGTGACATCCTAAACAATAGGAACACTGAAATACTAGCACTCAATAAATAAATCATAACTCCCTCCAACTGTCATGCAAAGCTTTGTAAGTTGGCCAGAATCAACTACAAATATATTTGAATAATTGCATACGATCACAACACAAGAACAACAACACATCACATGAACAATTGCATTCTTCTCAACTGAACAAGACATATTGTCTGCAATAGAAATAGTATGTTGACATCAATGAAAAAACTATTGGATGATATCAGATTTGGATATTATTCATGCTGGTGATATTCATGTTTTATCACTAATGTCAACATATGTTTCTATGAAGAAGACATACTGGTTACTTGACTGGCAGAAGTGTACGAATGTTTTAGAATGAGCAAAGTTGGTTATATGAAGAAGGATGTGTGTTGACCTTATTCCTAAGGTTTCTTAGCTTTATGTTACATATTGAGGATGTTACAATTGAATTAGTGAAGATTGGTTTCTGGACTGTAACTATGATGCTTGATAGAGAAGGTCTCTGTATTTTGGGTATATCTTATTGGCGAAGATTTTTTAGATGAAGCGAGCTTATTGAAGGACAAAAGAAATATTTTGGAATATTGGGTCATGTTCAATTGGCGTGAACATTTTGGTGATGCTAGTTGTGGCGTGTATTATGGAGGAGACCTATTTGGCGGCTGAATTCAGACATGTAGCACGTAATATGAATTGTGAGCGTGGATTGTGGATCTGGGAGTATAACTAATGGATTGTATTTGATGTTTACTTGTTATAGGTACTGTATGTATCTTAGCAAGGGGTTAATGAATTATTTGTATATTGGGAAAGCCTAATTGGCTGACCTAATTAATTATTTATGTGTTAGGAAAGCTTAACTGGCCGACCTAATGAATTATTATAATAGGGTATATATGAGTGATCTTTTCTTTTGGAAAGATGTGTTAGCGAAATAGATTGAAAAGAAAGAGAAGTGAAAGATGTGAGGCTTGTTTGGCTACTGGATGTAGAGCAGAGTTTGTGACAAGAATAATTCATTGGAACTGACCAAGAAAAGACAGTTGCTATTAGACAATTCACTGGATTGTATATTCCTATATACACTTGTTCAGATTGTGAATCCTTGAGGGTGGATTTAACCTTATTTGGGAAATGTGCCTAGGCAGTGAGCCTACTAATTTTCTTGACTCCTAACAGGGTTTGTCTCTTAACAGGGATTGTGTACTGTAATGTTGTAATAAGCTCCTAACAGGGCTAAATCTTTTAACAGGGATACTATACTCTTAGTACATTATTTGTGGGTGCTAATTCCCACCGAGGTTTTACCTTTAGCAGGGTTTCCTTGACAACACGTATTGTGTTATTGTGTTGGCATTTACTATGTTATCATTTGCATTGAATATTTGGTTTATAAAGTTTAAAGTTTAATAATCTATATCACAATTGATTCACCCCCCTCCTCTTAGATGTCTTGTGGACTGTTATTCCTGACAATTGGTATCAGAGCTATTGGTCCTTAGAGAGAAATCTTAATAGCTTTAGGTGATCCTGAAGATGTCTTACTACAGGAAGGATAGTCCAAAATTTGATCCTGAAAACTTTGACAGATTGAAGAACAAGATGAGAACACATTTGCTATGTTTGGGAATTGACTACTAGATGATCACAAAGAAGAATGAGAAGATAGTGACTGAGGATGAACTGGAGAAAGCTACTGAAGATGAAAATAAACTATTTTCATGTAATATGGTTGCGAGGGAATCATTGATCAACGCACTTTTTGAAGGTGAATTCATAGAAGTAAAAGACTTGGATTATGCACATGAGATCTGGACAATATTTGAGGCACTGTATGAAGGAGATAAGTTTACAAAATAGTAAAAACTATAGAACTAGAAGACAAAGATGGAATCACTGAAGATGAGAGAAGATGAGAATATAAGGGCATACAGAAATAGAATTACTAAAGTGGTTACCAGCATTAGAAACTCTGGAGGTACTTACATTGAGGAAGAAGTGATTGCAAAGATGCTCAGATCTTTGACACCTGCTTATAGAACAAAAGTACAAGCTATAGATGAGATTATACCCTTGGCACCAAACTTCACTAGAGATATGTTGATTGGAAAACTAACTACTTTTGAGGCTGCAGAATTGGGAGATACTTTACCTAAAGTTGAGTTAGCATTCAAGGAAACCCTGCAAAAGAACAAAAAGACCTTATCAATAATTGTGAGCACCAGCTATGGTGACCTAAGAGAAGAGCTTGGAAACTATGCTAAGGAATGGGAACATATACAAGAGGAAGAAAGAAAGCTAGATGAAGTGGTAGCATTGATCAAAATAATAGAGAAGAGAGGTAAGGGTAAATTTGAAGGCAAATTACCTTTGAAATATTTTTCATGTAACAAGATTGGTCATTTTGCATCTAGATGTCCTATAAGGGTTTCTAAGCATAAACCTGAGTTTTACAAATCGTAGTATCCTAAAGACAAGTAATGCTATTATGCTAGTGAGAGTGTTTCTGATGATGATGGTGACTATGATGAAATTGGATTTATTGCTATAAAGGATGATGAACCTATACATGAATAAAAAGCCTTAGTATCTCGTGTTGAAAAGAAATTTGAATGGGTTATAGACAGTGGTTGTTCACATCATATGACTGGAGATAAAAATAAATTTGTGAAATTGAAAAGATATGATGGTGGTGTTGTTATATTTGGTGACAATACTCCTAAACTTATCATTGGAGTAGGATCTATTTCTTTGGATGGAAAGACAAATACTGATAATGTCTTACTTGTTGATGGAGTTAAGCATAATCTGTTGAGTGTTGGACAGTTAGTGGACAAAGGTTATCAGTTGAAATTCATTGATGGGAAATGATCTATCAGAAGTAAATCAAGATATTTGATCGCATCTAGTACTAAATCTAGAGGTAATGTATTTGAATTGAATACATCTGAAGCTTCTTGTTTCATTGTGAAGGTTGATGACAGTTGGATGTGGCATAGAAGATTTTGTCATGTTAACTTTGATAACATTGTGAAGGCAAGTATGAATAATGTTGTAAGAGATCTACCTAAGATTGTAAAGCCATCTAACACTATGTGTAGAGAGTGTGTTATGGGGAAGCAGATCAAAAGAAGTTTTAAAAGAAAATCTTATTCAACAGAAGGGAAGTTGGATCTGAGAGTGTGTTATGGGGAAGTAGACCAAAAGCCATTTTAAAAGAAAATCTTATTCAAAAAAAGGGAAGTTGGATCTGGTGCATACAGATCTATGTTTTCCTACAAGAACAAGATCATATTATGTGAAGGAATTATATTGTTTTATTAGTATGCTTAGAGAAAAACATGATCTGCACCATCAGTTTACTCTACACTGACAGACAGGGCACAACACTATCCGACGATAAGGTTACCTGACAAACACTGTTAAGTGTTGTCCGATGACAAAAAAGTAAAAGATATTCGACGAGTAACAATAGTGCTACCCAATGGAACAATAAAGAGAGGAACCTAAAAAATATAGGGAACCCGATGAACAGTTTAGTCAAGGAATGCCGATAGACTACAAGTTCAAACCGATGACCAAGAACCGACAGTCAGTTACATCCTACAAAAAGTGGATCTGACTTTCCACGTCAGATAAATCACTGAAGTTGTATTTATAACTTCTTGATTTGATTTTAAATCCTTATGTGTGGAGGAAGCAATGTAATTGTTATTGTTTTAATTAGTTTTACTATTAAAAAACATACAAACTAAAGATCAAGGTCAAGTTGTAAACCTTGGATCTAAGAGTTAACATTGTAATACATGAATTCCAAGATAGGTCAAATACTTGTATAAATAGATGCTCAATCCATTGAGAAAAAGAGTTGATCAATGAAGATAGTAGCCACAGAGAGAAACTAAAAGACGAGATAGAGAATTCATGCAGAAGAACACAAACAAAATCAAATCAGTTTTCAAGAACAGAACATAGGCTACCGACAAGCAGAGAAAAGGTATTCATCAATCACTTAAGATTATATTATCATTGTAAAAGCTTTAATGGATATGTAAATCAGAAATAGTAGATTGCATATAGTCAGGTAAACATTTGTACTTATTCTAAAAAGTGTAGTACACTAATGAAATACTTTCAAGAAAGGGTGGCTTAACTGTCGTATTGTAAATCTCATAACCGAGTGCACACTTAAATCAGTGTTTCTAAAGCTCTTAACATCGCCAGGGTGGCTCTGATACCATGTAGGATTTGATACATGCAAATCCACAGAACCCGAATACACCTGCATGCAAATAACCTGATACAAAGAAGAAGCACAAGAATGAAAAAGCGGAGCTCAGAGATACTCAAAAGAAGAGTCACAATATTATTCTCTAAGTTATGAAAAAAACATTATAGAGTTCAGCCTATAAAGGTGAACAAACCCTAAAACAGAAAGACTAGGTTGCGCAATATAATTAATATAAAGTATTAATTATATGCACCTAAGAGACAACTTAAGTGAAAAAAGAGTAAGTAAACTAACTAATTACTCTAACATAAATCAGTGTTGCTAAAGCTCTTAACATAGTAGATCTTAACAGGTCTCCACCTTAATACTCTTAACAGGGTAGATCACCAGAAGTGATCAAATTGTAAGCCTTAACCGGCTCCCTTCCATTCTGCAAATAGTGAAGTTTTGTGGGTGCCATCCCCAACGCAGTTTTTACTTCCTAACATGAGTTTTCTATGATACCATATCTTATGTTATGTGTTTATCAATTTCATGAATGTTTCTATGAATGATTGAAAACTATTAAAGATTATGAACAAACAATATATACATAAGAAAGAATAATAGTAATGGTTGGTAAATCAGAATTGAAAGATTACTAATGATGAATTGTGTAAGGTATTAAAAGTTTTAGAGGTACTGATTCACCCCTCCCCTCTCAGTACTACTTCCCATTAATTCCAACATTTGGTATCAGAGCTAAGTCTCTTCTTGGAAAGCTTAAAGGCTTAAGAGCAAAGATCTTACAATGGAGAAGTACAAACTTGATAACAACATTGAGAACAAAAAGCTCGAGATACAGATGTTCTATGAACAGTATAAAGAAGTGAGAATCAAGATGAGAGAGTTGTTAGATGAAAGAAAAGGTATGGCTACCTGGAACAATGAAAAAGACTATCAAGAAGAAGAGATTCCAGATTTCTTTGAATCTTCAGGATCAAATGCAAGTAATACATTAGATACATTAGAAGAGAATGTCACAAATCTAAAGGAGATCAATCAACATCTGACAGAGAAAATAAAGATGCTGCAAATCATTCAAGAGACCTAAATGGTAAGAATGATTGATGTGATGAGTTCTGCCTGACAAGATGAAACATAGAGAACACTTGCTATTGATGACAAAAGGAAGATTTTAGAGAAACTACAAGAAAAGGAAATGGAAATTCAAAGACATGCTGAGCATCACTATGATCTCACAAATCAAATTATCCTTATGAGTCAAGAAGCAAATACAATGAATGTGGAACTCATTGAAAGAATATAGATTATCAGTGAACTAAAAGAAGAAAATGAAAAGCTAAAGCATGAGGTTAGAATTCAGCAACAACATAATGAGATTATCCGAAAGGCTGAAGAAAGAAATAATAGAATGGATGACTTTCTTGAAGGACAACAAAGAGTCAACAACAACAACAGTATAGGCTTTACCGAAAATGGAGAATCATCAAATCCAAAGAATGTCTATGAAAATCCAAGACCAAGAAAGCTATCATGCAAGCACTGTGGAAAGCAAGGGCACACATCAAATGTGTACAGAGGTAAAATGAAAGGTACTCCTAAATCTACACCTACAACTTCATTCATAGGATTCTGTTATAATTGTAACAAGAAAGGACATAAGGCTTATGAATGAAAGAGCAAGATGGAAAATCCAAAGAAGGAAACCTACATGGATAAATACTATCCTACATGCAAGATGAATGGGCACAAATCTGAAGAATGCTGGAAAAAGAAAAGGAAAGCATGGAAGCCAAAAGGTAAAGAAGTTCCTTATCAACCAAAGAGAACCGAAAATCAATATGTATGGGATTACAACACTTGGACAAACTGTACAACATCTAGTAGATATGGTCACATTATTGCAAACTGCATGAAAGCATAGACCAAAAGGTCTAGAGGTTGGTCAAACCCCAGAATGGCATGCTTACACTCTCATAAAGTTGGCCATCTCAAGAAATACTACAAAGACCAATTGACAGAAATAAGCACATATCCCAATGGAAACACCATTGAAGATATCCAGAGGGCAAGAGACAAAATGTGGATAAAAGCTTCAAAAAATGATGAAGCTAGACCAAGCAATACAAATGGTGACACCCCATCTAATGGATCCAGTGACACCACCAACTCTACTTGAGTTGAACAAGTAAGTATGGAACTACACTATACCAAGTTATATTTTGCATCAGTTCCATTATACAAATTGATAGATAGTCCAAATCTACATAAACCAAAGATGCATATTACTTTACTTGTTACTAATCTAAGAATGCAACACTGTCAGTAAAAACTTACCAAAAATCATTGGTAAACACAATAATGAGTTGTTTACACTTACCAGAAATTGTCGGTCAACTAGTAACCCGACGACCGTCAGTAAGAAAGCAAAGTTCAGAAATGGTCGTGACAGAATACCGATATCCGTTGGTAAAATCAAAGTGGTTAACAGCTGCCTAAAGCATCATGTCTTCACCAATGATGATTTGAAATATTCTTCTGACAAAACCTGTCTTCACATCCTGACGATTTGTTGGGAATTTATTGCAAAGACTTAGGTCAAAAAAAGTCTATAAATAGTCGACAGGACAACTTTATTTTTCACACGCGATTTGAAGAGAAAGCAGAGCGAAAACCAAATGATTAAAGAGCAGAAAGCAGAAGCGTCTCCAGATCAATTCAGCACACAAAAACAAGATTCTTCATCACTATTGTGAATTGAAGTAAGTACCAAAGGCATTGAAAGATCTCTGTCATTATTTTGTCAAGAAAGTCCTAATTTCGAGAAAACCATAAATACTTGAAAAACAATGGAAAACACATCAAGAACTGCTAAGTTGAAGAATGAAAAGAAGAATGTGGTAAAACTGATCAAGAATAACACATGTGTAGAACCTAAGTACAAAATTTATCCAGAAATTGCATCAAAACCTGATGAAGCTGGTGCATTTTCAAAAATTCTGCTTAGGGTTTTGCTCATAGAAGATGTTAGGTCTTATATTCACTACAAGATCGCAGAAATAGGTGATCTTGAAAAGGATGAAGCTTTCAAGAAGATATGTGACACTGAAGGAAAACTAAAAGAAGAACACAAACACTTGGAGTTCAAAGGGTTAACCAATGCCCTACATTTCCTGAGGGAATTCAAAATAGAATGGATTAGGTTAGTCTTGAGAAGGATGCATGACAACAAACTATGGCTAGACTAACCCAAACAAATAACCAAGGATGTTCTTCATGTTGGCACTGGTTATCTGATAACCGAAAAGCCTAGGGCACACAAGAATCCATCCATGAAAGAAGTTACAAAACTCACTAATGCAGAAGGAGACAACAAAGGTCTCAAAGTGAACACAATCACCGATGAAGAGCTAAAATTTGGTGCATGCGTTATTGGGTACAAAATCTTTCAAGCCAGCAAAATGACCAACATTTCTGCAACATCAGTAAGCACAACTTACAAGATTGTAACAAAAGGAATTCAGATGGATCTGTGTGAGATCCTATTGAAATAACTTGACGATAATATGATCAAAATTAGGTCTGCAAAGAGCAACACATGTAAGTTTGGTTCACTTATCATGTGTACATTTTTCTATTTTCAAGAATACTTTCCTTCTGTAGGAGAAGTTGTATGGGACACTACCAAACCGGTAACCCAACAGATTAGTGAACTGATTAAGTCACTAGGAGACAACTTTGAGTTTGTTATGTCTGCATACTTCCTTGAGTTCAAGGAAAAGATGATGGAAAGAACTAGGATTCCTGAACAACTAGTTGAAAAACACAAAGATGAGATATGTTTCATGGCAGACATAGACTACACTCATATCAAACCAGTTGTACCAAGAATAGCTTGGTTAGCACCATTAGACTACGAGATCAATATTGATTAAGCTACAAGTGCAATTGAGGCACTGATCAATGAGCCCATTGATAAGAAACAACCAAGGTTTGGAACATATGAAGAGGCCAAATCAAAGATAAAACAAGGCCTAGAATTCAAGAAGACTATAAACAAGAAGGATAAAATGGTTAAGAATCTCAAGAAGATTCTATCGGTTACAGAGGAGGGAGAACAAGATCAATAGGAAGAAACTGATGAACATGGCACTATCGGTGAAGAACTAGAAGAAAAGAAATCAGATACATAAGCTACTAAATTTGATACACCTCCATCTCCACCTCTTGTAAAGAAGCAAAGGACAAGAAGTCAAACTGCTACAACTAATACCACACCACTTAAGAAAGGTCAAGTAAGGACCTATATGAGGAAGCAGCCAACAAAAAGAACAAGACAACAACCTGTCAAAACCACACCATCAAAGAAGAGAAAAAGGTTTGTTAGGACAAAGGTTGACTTGGCTGACACAAAAGATGATGAACCAGATGTAGTAAAGAAGAACTTCAGAAATCAAATGGTAGATGAAGATGCCAAATCAATTGCTACTCATGGAATAATGACTGATAAAAAGATCGGACAATGGGATACACTGAATCTAGAGGATCGGAATAAAATACAAGAGGCAGTCATAAAATCAATGATCAAGAACAAGTATTCCCCTGCAGAATTTGTAAATCAAATACCTAAAGAGATAGGTAAAAGGGTATACCAACAGTGGTCATATGCCTTGCAAACAGAGAGAGAAGCAAGAGAAAGATTTCTTGTGAGACTGATGCCTCCTGAATCCAAAGTTGAAGAGATAAAAGAAGTACTAAAGAAACACTCAAGTAAATTTGCAGCCAAAATAAGGGCTTACAAAGTACTAGAGAACAAGTTTATAGAACTGGATTCAATGACAGAAACCAAATGGAGACATCTCCTAGATCTACCGGAAGAGTCAAAAAGTGTTGAGAAGCAATTAATTCTCACAAACACACCTCATAGAGAGGAGGAGACAGATAATGCAAGTCCTCAGCATATTTCTCTGGACAATCAAGAAAGTGATGTTGAGCCTATTAACTTAGATACAGGCATAGATGATAATATCCAAGATATCACTCACTATGATTCAGACAATGATCCAAAGAAGAAAGATGATGTAATATTTATCACACTTAAGGATCAACAAAGCCACAAAGTACTGTAGACATCAGATGGTAAGATAGTTGACATTACTGATGAACAAGTGTAGGAAACCTCAATCACGCACTCAAAAGTGCAAGACCCTGCACAAGATATACAAAAAGATGAGGATGTCACTGCTGAAAAGGCACTAACTGACGAGAAGGACACCAATACTGACAAAGCCCAAGTCATAACTCAAAGTAACATGCCTGTCATAATGAAGGAAATAAACATATTAGAGGGCAATAATGGATCAACTGAAAAGGAAACAAGCACACCCAAAGACAAGGGTGATGAAGAAGCCAAAGGGACAACAAATACAAGTGTAGAGAAAGCTACAACTGATGATCAGAAAGATACATCTATTGATCAAAATAAGGAATAAACTCAAAAGGAAACATGGGAAAAGCTTTCAAAGAAAGGTGAAGAATGAAAGAAGGATTAAAAAGAAAATAAATCAAGAGCACATTCTACAGAAACACCCAAGGGTAATGAAGAGATGTCTTCACATAACCAACAGGTGCCCATAGAGAAGAAGACACAAGATGCATCATCTATAAAACCTTCACCAAGAAATTCAGAATGAACAAATGAACTAGCTATGGTAGTTCATACATCTGCATCCCCTCAAATCTCAAAGAAGAAGAAAGGAAAGAATAAGAATCCAGTAACTCTGGATGAAATTATTGAGATTCTAGTTTGTGATCCAAGAACATTGGATCCGACAGCATTGACAAAATATGCAAAACTTTGTGAAATAAAAGTTATACAAGACAAGATGAAGAGAGCGGCAAAAGAGGCCAAGGTACTGGAAGTAACAAGAAATATACTTCAACATATTGTACAAGACATAGATATTGATAAAAAATCTCCAATGCTTGATCAACTGGTTATACTCACATATGCAATAACATCTCAGAATACCGATGCTGAGAAGGCTATGGAAGATAGACTTGAACAAAAGTATGAATTCAAGCTCGCAGAGAAAATAAGCCAGGAAGTGGCACTAAAAAAGGTCAAGCTATCTGAATTGGTAAGTACAATTGATCCAATTATGTCAGAAGTTGTTACCTTAATAAAGAAATTGTGAACTTTAGATCTACTCACTCAGGAGTATACCGACAAGATAGCAAAAATAGATTTTGATCTTAAGTCCAGTGCACAGAATCTAGCCAACACAGAAGAAGCACTTAAATTGCATAATGAACAAATCATACAGGCTAGGAAACAAAGACAAGACATTCGGTTTGCAGAGATGAAATACAAAGATGAGGTCAATGAGCTCAAAGTTAAGCTCTTACCGACACTTACACTACTGTAACAAAATATGACACATGCAAATACTCTAATTGCCACCCCTGAAATGTCTGTCCTAGACAACATTTATGATATGCATGCAATACTAGAGCTACAACACATGGCACTAGAAAATTTGAAAGGACAATGAGAGAAACTGCTAGAAGATATCAAAATTACCCATTCTAACATTTTTGACACATTGTAAGTTGCACATTTTTGTCACAATTTTGGCATATTGTAAGTTGTACATTTTTGTCATCAGTATCAAAGAAAGGGGGAATTTGATATGTTCATCACCTCAGTTAAAAGGAGGAAATCATATGTATAGTGGAAGAAAGGGGAAATAATGTACATACAAAGAATAAATAGTATACATGTACATATCCATACACTATACCGATGCACACAACAAGGGGGAGTCATATTATGACAAGGATATAAACATGGTGTATACATACCAAAAGAGTTTAGTATTATGCACATATCGATTTTTGATACTAATGTCAAAGGGGGAGATTGAAGGCATTATATTTTTCCATTAGTATGCTTAAAGAAAAACATGATCTACACCATCAGTTTACTCTACACTGATAGACAGGGCACAACACTATTCGACGATAAGGTTACCCGACAAACACTGTTAAGTGTAGTTTGATGATAAAAAGGTAAAAGATACCTGATGAGTAACAACAGTGCTACCTGGAAAAACAAAAAAGAGAGGAACCCGACAGATACAGGGAACCTGACAAATAGTTTAGTCAAGGAACACCGACAGACTGCAAGTTCAAATCGATGACCAAGAATCAACAATTAGTTACATCTCGCAAAAAGTGGATCTAACTTTCCATGTTAGATAAATCACTGAAGTTGTATTTATACCTTCTTGATTTTCTTTTAAATCCATTATGTGTAGAGGAAGAAATGTAATTATTATTGTTTTAATTAGTTTTACTATTCTAAAACATGAAAACTAAAGATCAAGGTCAAGTTGTAAACCTTGGATTTGAGAGTCAAAATTGTAATACGTGAATTCCAAGATAGGTCAAATACTTGTATAAATAGATGCTCAATCCATTCAGAAAAAGAGTTGATCAATGAAGATAGTATCCATGGAGAGAAACTAAAGACCAGATAGAGAATTCATGTAGAAGAACACATACATAATCAAATCAATTTTCAAGAATAGAATAGAGGCTACCGACAAGCAGAGAAAAGGTATTCATCAATCACTTAAGGTGATATTATCATTGTAAAATCTTTAATGGATCTGTAAATCAGCAATAGTAGATTGCATACAGTCAATTAAAATTTTTTACTCATTCTAACAAGTGTAGTACACTAATGAAATCCTTTCAAGAAAGGTGGGCTTAACCGTCCTATTGTAAATCTCATAACTGAGTGCACACTTAAATCAGTGTTGCTAAAGCTCTTAACATAGTAGATCTTAACAGGTCTCCACCTTAATACTCTTAACAGGGTAGATCATCATAAGTGATCAAATTGTAAGCCTTAGCCGACTCCCTTCCATTCTATAGATAGTGAAGTTTTGTGGGTGCCATCCCCACCGCAGTTTTTACTTTCTAACATGAGTTTTCTGCGATACCATATCTTGTGTTATGTGTTTATCAATTTCATGAATGTTTCTATGAATGATTGAAAACTATTAAAGACTACGAACAAACAATATATACATAAGAAAGAATAACAGTAATGGTTGGTAAATTAGAATTGAAAGATTACTAATGATGAATTGTGTAAGGTGTTAAAAGTTTTAGAGGTACTGATTCACCCCTCCCCTCTCAGTACTACTTCCCATTAATTCCAACATTATGGTGAAAGGTTTAATGTAATTTATATTATGATATGGATTGCATTCTTTGTTCTTTCTATTGTGATTAGGGTTGTATTTCTTAGAGTGAAGTTTGAAGCATTTAATGAATTTTTGGATGATATTATTTTTGGAGGCAATGATAAGATGAGTAAGAAGTTCTCTAAAGAAATGGAAAATGAATTTGAGATGTCAATGATTGGTGAAATGGAATTTTTTCTTGGTTTTCAAATTAATCAGAGTAAGAATGGCATTTTTATATCTCAGACCAAGTATCTTAAGGAAATGTTGAAGAATTTTGGAATGGAAGATTGTAAACCTGTTGGAACACCTATGGTGACTAAACATAAACTGACTAGTAATGATGAGACTCAAAGTGTAGTTCAGACAAAGTATAGATCTATGATTGGTGGTCTACAATATCTAACTCACACTAGACCAGATATTACCAATGCAGTTGGTATTGTGGCAAGGTATCAAGAAGATCCCAAAGAGACACATCTTGTTGATGTGAAAAGAATTTTTAGATATTTGAAAGGAATAACAGAATATGGATTATGGTATGAAAAATCAGATGATTTTATTTTATAGGCTTATACTGATGTTGATTGGGCAGGTAATGTGGATGAAAGAAAGAGTACTAGTGGTGGTGCATTTTTCCTTGGAAAAAGGTTGGTTTTTTGGTTGAGTAAGAAGCAGAATTGTATTGCTCAATCTATTGCTGAATCAAAGTATGTTGTTGCTGCAACAAATTACACACAAGTTGTTTGGATGAGACAAATGATGAAGGACATTGGAATAATTTTTGAAGAACCAATGGTTATCCATTGTGATAACACCAACACAGTGAATATGTCGAAGAATCATGTAATGCATTCAAAGACTAAACATATTTATATTAAGTATAATTTCTTGAGGGAGAAGGTAGGAGAGAGAAATAAAACTGGAATATATTAGCACAAAGGAAAAAATAGTAGATATATTTACAAAACCTTTGCCAAAAGATGCTTTTGAGTATATCATAAGCATGCTTAGGGTTAGAGCCCCTCCTTGTGATAATTAATTGATGTAGATATGCAACATTCCAATGGATTTCAGAGCTATATCATTTTCTAGACTTGATGTATGGATCTACTCGTCAGGGGGAGTAATCAAAGGAACACTAGAGAACATTTGGGTGATCTTGCACCTGGTTGTTGGACATGAAGATTTGAAAAAGATACAGAAGATTATAGATGACTTATATAACCCTTTTCCATTGGTTTCAAGGGGGGAAGGAATCTATGTGAAACTCCCTACTATTTTGGGGAGATTTGTGTTGAGGATATTGAGAAGATTGTATTGAGAGGAGAAAGTATTTTTGAGCTGATTTGGGGTTGATGGATTTTCCCATATGTTGCCATCAATGCCAAAGGGCTAGATTATTGGATGATATCATATTTGGATAGTATTCATGTTGTTGATATTCATGTTTTGTCATTGATGTCAACATATGTTTCTGTGAAGAAGACATACTGGTTACTTGACTGGCAGAAGTGTACGAACACTGTACGGATGTTTTATAATGAGAAAAGTTGGTTATATGAAGAAGGATGTGTGTTGAACTTATTCCTAAGGTCTTGTGTCTTTATGTTACAGATTGAGGATATTACAGTTGATTTAGTGAAGACTGGTTTATGGACTGTAACTATGATGTTTGACAGAGCAGGTCTCTGTGTTTTGGGTATATCTTACTGGCGAAGATGTTTCAGATGAAGCACGCTTACTGGAGGATAGAAGAAATATTTTGGAATATTGGGTTGTGTTTGATTGGTGTTAGCACTCTAGTGACGTCAGTTGTGGTGTGTATTCTGGAGGAGACCTATTTGGTGGACGACTTCAAACATGTAGCGTGTAATATGAATTTTGAGCATGGATTATAGATCTGGGAGTATAACTGATAGATTATATTTGATTTTTACTTTTTATAGGTACCATTTGTATCTTAGAAAGGGGTTAAACAATTATTTGTATATTGGGAAAGCCTAATTGGCCAACCTAATTAATTATTTGTGTATTAGGAAAGATTTACTGGCTGACCTAATGAATTATTGTAATAGGGTATATATGAGTGATCTTTTCTTTTGTAAAGATGTGGTAGTGAAAGAGATTGAAAAGAAAGAGAAGTGAAATTTGTGAGGCTTGTTTGGCTGGTGGATGTAGAGCAGAGTTTGTGACAAGAATACTTCATTAGAACTGACCAAGCAAAGATAGTTGCTATCAGACAGTTCACTGGATTATATATTCCTATATACACTTGTTTGAATTGTGAATCCTTGATGGTGGCTTTAACCTTCTTTGGGCAGTGAGCCTACTACTTTTCTTGACTCCTAACAGGGTCTGTCTCCTAACACATACTATGTATTATAATGTTGTAATAAGCTCCTAACAAGGATAATTATTTTAACAGGGATACTATTCTCTTAGTACATTATTTATGGGTGCTAATTCCCATTAAGGTTTTACCTTTAACAGGGTTTCCTCAACAACAAGTATTGTGTTATTGTGTTGGCACTTATTGTGTTATCATATGCATTGCAGTTTTGGTTTATACAATTTAAAGTTTAATAATCTATATTACAACTGATTCACCCCCCCCCCCTCAGTTGTCTTGTGGACTATTATTCCTAACAAAAACATTAATGTTAGCACACATAGACAAGGTCTAATCAACAATATCTGACATGCTCAACAATCTTCCAACACTATGTGTACTATATATGATTTTTGCTTTGCATGAGGAGGTTATGAATCAATAATATTCTTTATTATTTCAATCTACAATATTTTTTAAATGGAAGTCTTAGATAGAGGGATATTAAGAGAGACAAAAAGAGGGAGGGAGAGAAACAAAGAGAGAAGAGAGAATAAATATAGAGAAACATAGAAAGAAGGAATGTCAGAGAGAGAGAGAGAGTGAGAAGAGAGGGAGAGAAGGGATATAAAGAAGAAAAGACATAGATATGGATATAAATAGAGGGGGTGAAGGAAATATGGAAGGAGATAGAAAGAGGATGAGAGAGAAATAAAGATTGAAAGAGGGAGACGATGAGAGGCGAATATTATAAATTTGATTTTTGGACCTCTGTATGTATTAAATATTATTTTGCCTTTGCATGAGGATGTTGTGAATTGATAATATTCTCTATTGTTTCAAGCTACAATACTTTATAAATGGGATCCTTAGAGGCTCTCTTTAAATATTTGAATTATATGCATTTATAATTATATATCATTTATATTCAGTAGTAAACCTTTATAAGTTCCTCAAACTCTTTCCTTTCTTCCCTCATTACTTAATTTTCAACAAGAAGAAAACTCAAAAAAAAAAATTACTAGAATCTTTCCTTTACATACCTAAAATTTGTAAAAAAAAAGCCTTTATGAACGTAATTATTAATATAAATATTTTATAGTAATGATATTTCTTATATAAATTATCATTTTAAGTATTCAAAGGCAATTAAGGTGAGCTATTTTTGCACAAAAGTGGGTATTTAAACACACTAATGCTGTGAAGATGTGATTCAAATCTATCTCCCCCAACTTAATCTACTTTACTAATCATCATTATTTAAATCAACCTCTTTATTTTTGGTCTTGTTCCAAGGGGTAAATCCATTTATTATTTTGATACTCATTATTTTTTCATATATGATTGGTTGAAGCTCCCACCAAAGAGCAAGCTTAGTAGGAACTCATTTCACTTATGACACATGTAAATAAATGAGCAAAGATGGAAATGTTATATATATATATATATA
>MU225127.1:6250594-6267891 GCA_018584345.1 Thuja plicata | reverse complement strand
TATAAAGGTGAACAAACCCTAAAACCTAAAAGCTAGGATGCGCAATATAATTAATATAAAGTATTAATTATATGCACCTAAGTGAAAGCATAAGCCGAAAAGGAGTAAACTGATTACTCTAACAAAAATTAGGGCTAATTGAGACCTACAAGCCTAATAGGCCTAAAACTATCAAAAGATGAAAGCGATGAAGAATCACCTTGTTGAGCAAGGAGATTGGATTGGGAATTAGGAAATTTGAGAAGTTTAGAGAGATTTTTTTCACTCTTGTAAGAGGGTCTTGGAATATTGGAAATAATAGGACAAGACAAGAAAGAGTTGATAAGCAACATGTACGGAAAGCTTGAAGACTAGTGGAGTAACATCTTAATGATTGGGAGTCCTGGATTAGGAACCTAATGGTGAAAGGTTCAAGAAAGACAAGAAGGTGAGTAGAACCTAGAGGATCCCTATCAAAGTGATATCAGAGCCTAAATGATTTGGGAAAGAAGAGGTTTTATGTCATATATTTAATCATTTGGTGAATCCAACATGGTGACAAATGCAGAGTTGGCCAAGAAAGTTGATGACCAAGAATTGGATCCCTCAAAGCCATGAGAGGAAAGACATTGGAAGGGGTGCCAATTTTTAGTGGAAAGATGGAACCAGATGTGGTGACGGAATGGATTGAAGGTCTACAAAACCATTTTGAATGTAATGATGTAAGTGAGGCACAAAAGGTCAAGGTAGCCAAGTCTAGGCTAAGAGGAGTTGCTTTAACTTGGTGGAAGTTTGTCCAAATTGAGAGATAAAAGCAGGGGAATAATATCATTGCTACTTGGAAAGGTATGGTAGGTAAAATAAAGGAAACCTAAATACTAGAAGACTATGAAATTAAATTGCCCAAGAAGAGAAAATTTGAGGCAAACAGACCCTGATGTCACTGCATACACAAATGAGTTCCAAAAATTGTATTTGAAATCTGGTGTTACAGAAGAAGAATAAAGTATCAAGGTGGATAGATACTTGAATGGACTAAGATGGAACATACAAGAGGAAATTATTTTGTTGATTCCCACTATAGTTCAAAGGTGCTATGAGTTGGAACTTAAGGTGGAAGAAAAGAGCAGAAGGAAGCATGAGCAGAACCAGAGAGGTAAATGAAGAGGCAGAGATGACAGAGGACAAAGAGTTGGTTTTGGTGGAAGGAGTGCAAACATGAGGTCCCAAGGGGAATCCAAGTTGATAGAGCAGAGTGGAGATTCTAGTAGTAGAGGAAGCTATAGAGGAAGGGGATCTAATAGTAGTAGACGTAGGTCTGGAGGGTCAGGAAGAGGATACTACTTCTCCACCATGAAGTGTTAGAATTGTCATCAAATTGGACACCCTATTTTGAGATATCCAAAGAAGGCTTCATCATCATCCCAAGGAGGGGATATGAGAGTGAATTATATCTAAGAAGACACTGCAAGTGTAAAGTCACCAGAGGTTAAATTGGGCTCAGAGGTTGGAGAGAACCTCATGTTGAGAAGGATAATGATCCAAGAACCAATGAAGGAGGAACCAAGCCAAATGAGGTCATTATTCACAATAAAATGCAAGATTTTGGGCAAGGTATATAAAGTTGTCATTGATTCAGGTTCCATATATAATATTATCTTAGAGGAAGCAATTAGGAAGTTAAAATTGCAGAGAATTTCCCATACTAACCCCTATAGAGTCACTTGGTTAAATAAGGGACAACATGTACT
Organism: Thuja plicata; assembly: GCA_018584345.1. Lineage (NCBI taxonomy): Eukaryota > Viridiplantae > Streptophyta > Pinopsida > Cupressales > Cupressaceae > Thuja > Thuja plicata. The sequence goes on along the minus strand of MU225127.1, from coordinate 6,266,161 downwards.
ACTCAATGAATAGGCCTGGGTAGAATTTACCATAGGGGGATACAAGGATAAGGTTCTTTGTGATGTGTTACCCATCGATGCCTATCATATTTTACTAGGAAGACCATTGAAATATGATAGGCAAGCCATCCATCATGGGGCAAAGAATTCTTATGCATTTCAAAAGGATGGGGTTACCTTTAGAATGCAGTCCATAATTCATGAGGAAGAAGTTAAACCTACTGGACCTAAGTTCCTATTAGTTGGGGAAAAAGAGTTTTTAAACATCCTTAAAGAAGGTTATGGGGTAGGTTTTTCTTTGGTATTGAAGCCTAAGGAAGAGAAGGTGGGAAGAGCGGTGGAAATCCCAGAAGAAGTGCAAGCTTTGTTGGATGAATTTAGGGACATAGTAAGTGATAAAGCACCTGCTACATTGTCACCTGAGAGAGCTATAAGTCATTAGATAGAATTTATACCAGGAGCTTCTTTTCCAAATAAAGAAGCCTATAAGATGACATCTCATCAGAATAAAGAAGTGGCCAAACAAATCCAATAACTCCTAGATAGTGGATTAATAAGGAAGAGTATTGGTCATTGTGCAATCCCCAATGTTTTGGCACCCAATAAATAAGGAACATGGAGGTTATGTACCAACTCCAGAGACATTAATAGAATCACTATCATATATAGGTTTCCCATTCTTAGAATCAAAGTCCTTATGGACTTTTTAGGGGGTGCAAAGTACTTTACCAAGATAGACCTAAAACGTGGCTATCACCATATAAGAATCAAGGAGGGAGATAAGTGTAAGAAAAATTTCAAAAATATAGAGGGGTTATATCAGTGGTTAGTTATGCCATTTGGGATGACAAATGCCCTGAGCACATTCATGAGGGTAATGAATGAAGTCTTAAAGGACTATATAGGTAAGTTTGTAGTTGTCTATTTAGATGACATATTAATTTTCAGCAAAACTAAAGAAGAGCATCTTGAACATCTAACAATCGTATTGAGGATATTACATGATGAAAATCTAACCATAAATTTGGACAAGTGTGAGTTTATGAAATAGGAATTAGTTTTTCTTGGATTTGTAGACTCACAGGGTGAATTCAAAATGGACTTCTCAAAAGTTGAAGCAAATCTTTGTTGGCCTCCACCCAAGACAGGTAGTGAAGTGAGAAGCTTCCATGGTTTGGCTCATTTTGAAAGGAAGTTCATTAGGAAATTTAGTGGGATAAGTTCACCTATCCTAGACACCATAAAATGAGGTGCTAAGACTAAGTTTTAATGGACAGAAGAAACAAATAAAGGATTTGAAGCCTTGAAGTGGAAGGTGGCCACTCAACCTATCTTGGTGTTACCTAGTTTTGATAAACTCTTCACAATAATGTGATGCAAGCAATGTTGCACTAGGTGTGGTATTAAGTCAAGAGGGCACACTTGTGGCCTTTTTCAATGAAAATCTCAATGAAGCTAAGAGAAACTATTCATATTATGATTTGGAATTGTATTCTATTTTTTCAATCCTTAAGGAAATGGAGGCACTATCTTTTGCCAAAGGAGTTTGTAGTCTATACAAATAACCAAGCTTTGAGTATCCTAAACTCTCAAGACAAGCCAAATCATAGACACATTAAGTGGGTAGAACATCTGCAGTCATATACCTTTACTATCAAACATAAAAAGGGTTAAAACAATAAGTTTTCTGATGCTTTAAGTAGAAGGGAACTAATTGTTCAAGAGATGTAGTTATAAAGCATAGGGATTGACAGTTTTAAGGAGTTGTACAAAGAGGATGCAAATGTTTCTGCAACTTATCATGTATGTGAGAGTTTTGAGAATCATTTTCATAGTGATTATGCAGACTACACTTTGCAAGATGGACTTTTGTTTAAAGGTGGACAATTTTGTGTGCCTGGAAGGTCCATGAGGGAAAATTTAATCCAAGCTAAGCATAATGACAACTTAGGAGGGAACTTTGGGTTAAACAAGACATTGGAGTTAGTAAAAAGGTTTTATTATTATCCTAAGATGTAAAAGGACATACAAAAGTATGTAGAATGTTCTGTGATATGCCAAAAAGAAAAGGGTACATCCTCAAATATAGACCTACATCAGCCTTTACCCATTCCCACTAGGCCATGGGAATGCATTAGCACAAACTTTTTTGTTGGGTTCCTAGGACCCAAAATTAAGTTGATTGTGTTTTTGTTGTTGTGGAAAGATTTAGCAAGATAACCCACTTCATCCCTCAAAAGGTAACTCATGATGCATGCCAAGTTAAAAACTTATTCTTTAAGGATGTGCTAAGGATCCATGGTTTACTAGTCAATATTATCTCTGACAGAGACCCCAAATTCATTGGGCATTTTTGGAAAACATTATGGAAGAGATTAGGTACTAATCTCTCATTTGGATTGACATACTGTTAGCATTTTTTCTTGTATCCCTTGGTTCTAAAAGTGACAATGCAAACCAGACCTGGGGGTTTTTGTCTAGCTTACAAGAGTCAGCTCATTCCTGCAAACTGAGGGGCAAAAAAAGACTAATTGATGAGGATTTGATCCTCCTTCTGCTTCAAGTTCCACACACTTAGGTGGGTGCACCTAAAACATGATAAAATCTGCATACACAATGACTTACTAGCTAAACCTCATTATGTAGATGTGACCGTGGATAGTTCTTAGACTTATAAAACATGGGAGTTCAACTCAACCAGTCTTATACAGGATCCCACCTATATGATCTTCTAAGAACCAGGGAAATGGTCAAGGTAACTATTAGTGGTATTTCCTGTTTGATGTTTGCCCTAAAATTTTTGGAATTGTCGATCATCCCCTTTATCCTAAAAGTTAAGCTCATGATTAAAAATGATGATATTCTACTATTTGCAGGTCTTGTTGCCTCAAAATCATATTAAGAATGTCAAAAAACCTTAAACCCTAGTATTTCCTGGGCAAAAATGTGAAGAAGCCCTAATTTTCTGAAACTGGTCCTATTTTCTTGTTACCTTTTTGGCACTTAAGCTAAGTTTATTTGCATGTGCTTTATTTCCTAGTCGCCGAGTCTCATAAGAGAAAGTGAATATTCTTTATTATCACAAGACTTGGCAAAAAGGATTTGTCGCATAGTCTCTAGATCAGTTGGAATATGCAAAAATAGTAAGGAGACTTTGCGACCACCATTGATTCTAAGACAAGATTTGACGACAGTCATGTTGTCTCAAGATTTAATCAGAGTTAAAGATACCGTAAAGCGACTTTGAGACTATACGGTCACGTTGTCTCATGATATAACTCATGGTTATGGGTTAATGTTTTTGAGTTAATAGTTTAAGTGTTGTCGCTAAGTCTCATGATTAAAAGTGAGTTAAGAAAAAGAATAAGAGACTTAGCAACAACTATTGATCAAAGATTGCATCTAGCGGTAGTCTGGAAGTCTCATGATTGAAACCATAGTTCAGAAATTATCAACCAACCTGGAGATTACTCAGTCGCCAAGTCTCTTAATAAACCAGAGGTTAGAAATCAGTTTGAAAACAACGTTGTCGCCAAGTCTCCTAAGGGAATTGCAATTATAGAGATTATCATACGACAAAGAGACTACTCAGTCGCCAAGTCACTGGAAGTTGACCAGAGTTAAAAAATGACTTTTCAGCGACGCCACCATGGACAGTTGTTAACCAATTAGAATATAAAGTTTATAACAGATGGAAAAGTAGCCGTAGTTTGAGTAAATATGGCCAATCATATTTGATTTCAATTACACTTTGAATTTTATAAGGTTTTTATGCGAAATCACTCATTAGAAATTGATTGTATGACAATTTGAATGCCACGGCTAGAACCAAAAATTGATGGCACAGTATGTGAAACTAATTGCGAAGTGACTGAATGCTAGTTTACTAGTTTGAGGAGATGCATGCATTGAATTATTGATTATAAGTATGCTTCATTATTATCATTTTATTTTACCATGTTTTCATTTTCTTAGAAGCAAAGAGTTTGTGAAGTTTTAAGTACTTCTGAGTAAGTAAAATTTCCAGAAACAGAAAATTTAAAAGGTGACTCAGTAGTTCAGGATTTGACAAAGAGAGAAAGCTGTAGTATGTTTGACAATTGAATTCAGAGTTGCAAAGGGTTTACAGATTGATAACAAGGTTTTGCTGATAGATTTGTTTCAATATTGGTACCAGAAGTTGATAACAAAACAAGGCAAAATGAGTTGAGCACAGAGCATGGCTTCTACCAGTGGAAAAAATGATGATGTCAAGGATGAGTCAAAGGGGAAGAGAAATTATTTAGATGAATTTCTTACTTTATTGCCAGGGTCAAGCCGGAAAAGAAAGGTAATTGTTGACACCTTAATAGATAACATGGCATATATTAGAGATGCAAAGACGCCTGGGTCTTCAGGGTATTCGTTGTTCAATTACTGTTTTAAAAGTAGTGATGAACCCATGCCTATCTCAAACCCTTGGACTTGTGGGTTAGCTAGGTTAATTGTCCCAGATGTGTTTATTGATGTTGATTTCATACTAGAGTTGGCCATTAGGTATGATCCCTTGTCCAAAATTATTAAAAGGGATGATGACAAGCCCCTACTTACCCTAGACCGTAATACATTTATGAAAGCTTTTAATGTCTACTACCCCATGGCTACTGAGATAAACATTCAGAGATTGGAAAATAGATATGTTAGGGAAGCGGGCATTGCGGCCAAGGATATCAAGGATTTCCATGTCCTTAAGAAGATCAAAGCATACATACATCCAATGGCCGGTACAACCCCACATTTTTATAAGGACATGAATTTATATGTCAAATATATATCTTATGCACTATGTAGAGTGCTGGGAAAAGATGCTGGAGCCGACAAGATTACCTCATACATTTTAATGATGGTATTGGATATGCGGAGTTTCCATACCATTTCCAACTATGAATACATTCAATACATCATTGATCAAATGCATCAGGGATTTTTTGATATCCAAAGCAAGAGGATCACCCAAGGTTTTTACACTATTCAATACTTATGCATTTGATCCTATATCATAACTCTCCAATTATGAATTGTCATAACTTGCAGCCACAGAGATTTCATCATGGTCAAGATAACCCTATTAAGTTTTGGCTCAAAATATGGAATAATACTTCCAGGGAGCAGGAGTTCTGTGCTTTTGAGAATTGGATAATATATCTAATTCTTAAATGTTTGGGTGTAGAGAAGACCAGATTGCCTGTTAAGGTGATCCAGCTATTGAGGCCTTGTCAATATTTGGAAAAATGGCCAGGAGATCATAATTGGGGTGATTTCTATTTTGAGAAGAACTTTACAATAATGAGGGTTTATGGTTTCCCTCAACCCCCACATATTTTTCCATTTTATGTGCCACCAAGGATAGCAGCAATTGAATTCATTAGACAACTGATTCTGGTTGACAATGAGCACTTGCTCCATATAGGAAGGGTACTTTTACCCCCAGGAAGTTCAAAATCTACAATTTCACTATTGGGAAGAAGGATGTGAACCCAATAAATGCCTGGATGAATCACTATAGGATGAGTTTTTCCTTCCATAGGCATGTGGATATAGAGGGATTCATCATCAATGCAAGAAAATTTCTTACACCCACTATCCCTTACACCAAAATACATGAAGAATGTATGGAGGAGGACATGATAAGAAATATCATGGAAGATGAGGAAATAAACAAAAGAGAAATTAAGTTCAACAAACTTATGGACCTGGAAAGGCAGGTGAAGAGAAAAGGACTGAAATTTTGAGGTTTCTTCCCAATTTGCCTTATTTGAAAAGGCTAGAGGCAATGATTGAAAATCATACTCTTCTATGTAATCAATTAGAAGAAGCATTGGTAGTTCCTAAGAAGGGCCATAAAGAACATTCTAAGTCTGAGTATGATGATGACAGTGATTAGGGCTGTCCCTCACCGGTTTCTCATACAGAGTATCAAGTAGTTCCCCTACGATGTATTGTGGAAGAGGAGAACATCATTGACCTGACAGAGGTCCTTGAAAAGGAGGTCACAAATGAGCCTCCACCTAAGAGGAAAAGGGTGGAAATAGGTGAAACTTCCCAAAGGAAAAGAACATACAAAATTGGAGCATTGATAAAAGGGGATAGACCCTATGATCATTTACTTAGAAAACAAATCAGGGCTGGAAAAAGGCTACAAAAGGATATAGAGGAAGATGAGGAAGATATGGTACTGATGAAAGATTGATTCATCAAGAGGAATTCCTCAAGGATGAAAACTTCATCAAAACAAAGGAATTCAAAGACTTTCTAATGTGGAATAAACAACAACAAGTTAAAAAGTAGTTGCAATTAGAAGGTGGTGATCCAGTCACCCAAGAAGCTCTTCAAACATTATAGGATTATGATTATGAATCAGAAGAGATTACTCCTGATCAAGCAAGACAGATGGTAAAGGCCAGTGGGATACTACTTGTTAAAGGTTGGGACTTATCTTCAGCATTCATTATTGACTAAATAAGGAGACAACCTAATATGAAATTTTTATCAGAGACCCAAGTTGGAGACATGGTTAGAGGATTTGGGTATAGCCCTAAATCCCAAGCGCTTGCAATATGGAGCTTAGCTCCAAAGGATCAGAAACCAGCCCTTCTGAATATTCAAGAGAAGATGGAGGGGAATAAGATTATTTGGACCCTCCAAAATATAGGGGATCTTGAGATATCCCAGCTTCCAACCAATGTTGCTCAGCTTAATGAAGCTAAAACAGTTCAACTCTCAGAGAAACTGTAGAAGATTACTAGTGATGCTAGTGATATTTCAAAAGATAGAGAGCTTGCACTGATAAAAATCAAGGAAAAGGATATGCTTATAAATGAGCTTACCAAGAAGCTAATGGAAATTGTAGAGCCCACCCCTGTTGATCCCAAATAGGTAGTGGATGCTAAAATCTAGACTGAAGATACAGGGGATACATTAATTGAAATAGAGCAGGAAGTCATTGAACATAATGGTGTGATTTTGGGAGCATTGGTATCAATTTTACAGCATAGAATCAATACTATTAAGAATAAGATGGATATAGTATATGCAACATATGGTAAATTTCCAGATATACAGGCTGAGGTGGCAAGTTTTTTGATAGTTTTGAACCCCTATTATGCTACTTGGTCTGGAAGGACTTCACTTTTTGAAAGACTAGCATCAGTACAACCATTGAGATCAGACATACCAAAAATAGTAACCTTGGTTGGTACTGAGATAGAACAAATTGGTGCTACTCTATCTTTCTTCAAAGGAAAGGCCAACCAAGTGGATGCTAAGTTAAAGATGTTTGGGCCAGAATATAATAGATTTGTGCCACCTATTAGGACAAAGGATGATCAAATAAAACCATTGGGGTTATGCTTATTAGATTTTGACAATGTACTCCCAAATAAAGACATTTATATATCAGATAAGGGAGAATTGGATATGGAAAGATTCAATGCATTGGTAGATGAGGCATTTAAAGAAGAGTCAAATTGTAATAAATTCATATATGATGTTAAGAGCATAATAGATGCTAGATAGGAGAGGAAAAAGACTCAGTTGGAGAATATCCAGAATTTTGAATGGCCAAAAGAAGAGGATGTGACTGCCTGGGACAACCTGAAAAAGCCCAAAAAGAAGAGGCCATTGACAGTAGATTTGGATATCATTGATGAATAATAAAGGAATTTCAGAACATCTAGTTCAATTTTTTTGGAAGACAAGCAGGTTAGTCATCACCAAAATTCAAATCAGGGACTATCCTCAAGATGCACAACCAAAGATGGTGAAGATCACATGAAGACAAAGTACATATCAGATTTCATTCCTCTATTTTGTCTTTCCACCGCTTGGTGCATTCTTGTTTTTTATCTTTTTCTAAGTTTTAGGGTTAGGTTTTTACAACCATCTGAAGCTTGTTGCATCCTTGTCTTAAGGATTCCAAGATGGTTAGAACCTATAAATAGATAAAATTGTAATATTTTGAAGAGAGATGAAATATATTGGCAAGCAAGACTTCTAGATTTCAATCTGTGTTCTTTAAGCTCTTGGCCTTGATATGTACTGAAGCAAAAATTTATGAATAAAATACAGTACAACGTTATTCTATATTGTTATTGTCTCTTTACTTATTGTGTGTACTCTTTTATGTTTAATTTGTAAGGCATGTTAAACATATTGGCTATAAGGTAGCTATCTAATTATTTGCAATTTTCTTCTAAGGGGAGAATTAAACTTTGTGAGTAGTTTCAGAGAGTACAAAAGTAATTGAGGATTTGATATAACATTGTAGGAGTGACAAGGTAATTTGTAAGGCACTTTACCTGAGTTGTATGTAGGTTGTAAGGCATCCTACAGTATTGTTATTTGTTTATCTCTGTGGATTTAGATCTTTTGACTCTATAGCCCAATGATAGGCATTGGTCTAGAACTTGTTTGGTGATCCATCATCATACAAATATTTAAAACTATTCAAAATCAATTACATTTACACAAAGAACATATAGTTAAAATCAATTGTACTCACACAGTTTACAATTTGAGTTTGTTGATTTCTTAAAGAGAAAATCATATAGGTTATTCCTCCTAGATTCATAAGAATTATAAAAGGAAAGAAGGATGAAATTTCTTATCATGTTGCTGTCTGTCATCATCAAGATAATGGTTTGGATTGTTAAACTTATCCTCAGAGTAATCATTGTTATCTGCATAGTTATCTATTTATCCATATAAGAAAAGAGCATTCAACACATAAGAAAAATCCACTCTAAAGATACTGTCAAGTCAGTAATCAATCATAGGTAAAACCTGCCCGAGTCAGTGGATATCAAAAAAGGAGGTGATAATAGGCATCCCCAGTGTTATCAAAATACCTCATCAATTAGTGTTTTATCTTTCTTGAGTTAGAGTTTCAAAGGCATTTAGAGTCATAGAGTTATTCAAGTATTCAAGCATTTCAGAGGCCCTACAAGAAAAAACCCTAAAAGTAACAATAAGGATATTCACCCTTCTTCTCTTTGAACTCGGAGGCTCATGCAGGATAACCTATCAGATTCACTTCTATAAGGAATCACCAAACATATTTGCACTATTCAATGCAACTTGTATATATTTCTTCTCTTGAACAGGAAAGGGAAAATGGTTTGATTTTAAATGATTGATGATGAAAACTTTAAGACAAGTAAGGACCAGTGCCTTATCTATTGGGCAACAGAGTCAAATTAATACACAACTTGAGAAAAACCTCCAACTCCAAACACACAGAAACCAAGTGAAATGCCTTACAAATCACTCTTCTCAATCCAATACCCAAACATCAAATTCGTATGCATATTTTGAACTCTCAGATTTTACCTCTAAGAATTAATCTCTCCTTGAAAGAAACTCAGAGATGAACTCACAACTACCTTGTAATTGGTGCATTAAAATGCCTTACATATTAACACACAAAAATTGAAACCATACATACAAAGACATCAACAAATATTGCATAGGGATTCCATTATTTTTTATTGACGAATCATCTTATTCTGCATATTTACAAGACAAAGAGACACAAAAAAATAGGACTCCATAGCCTGAATACTACCCAACAGTATAATTTCCAACATCCCTATTACAATAAGAAGAAAATCCAGATATAGGAGAAATTGAAAAAACATCTCCTTCACCGACACCTGTCTGCTCCTCAAAATATTTGCAACTGCTCAAACTGCAACTGCAAGAATCTGATTTGATTTTCCCTCAATTGGTCTGCAAAATCCTCTTCTTCATTCTGAGACCTTTCTGGCAACATATGACACTCTATACTTTGGATCAAATTTTCCCTTTGAAACATTAATCCAACTTTGTCTTCCCGTGCAGATTTTCTTTTAAAAGTTTGAAATAAACTACTTATCAATAGATGGACTATTGAAATGAGATAAATTTGATTTTAAAATTCCCTTTTTGCCCACATCTCACTAGAATGTGACACTTGTCACCTAGGCTTAATGGCTTAAAGGTTAGATGGTGAGCATCTTCCTTTTAAGCCATTAAGTCAGCCCTTAGATCCTTCTGAACTTGCTCACCTTTTAATCCTTTGCCTTTTGATGGATTTAATTAAATATTTCAATTAATCCATTATTTCCTTAGAATGCACCAGCTTGCAACACATGTCACTTGGGCTTAATGGCTTAAAGGGTAGATAGTGAGCATCTTTCCCCTAAGCCATTAAGTCATCCCTTGATTTGTTTTGAACTTGCAAGTTTTTTAACCCATTTGTTGAAAGAATTTCAAATTAAAAAATCATTTCAAATCTGCACATCTCACCAAAATGCACCAAGTGTCACCCTCTGATTGGTTCGTAGGTACACTTGGCACCATGTGTCGATCTCTGATTGGTGCCTCTAAACTGCATTAGACTTGCACCACTTGGCACCTACTTAGTGCCACATGGCATCCTCTGATTGGATGACTGGTCCACTAGGCACCACTTGTCACTTGTGCCATGTGGACCAATGGCTTAATGGCTTAGGCTTATCTTCCTTGCAACTTTCTCATCAAGCCATTAAGTCATCCATCAATTTTGGCTGCCTTGAGATCTGTGCCCAAACATGCAACCTCTTATGCCAAGTCACCTGCCACATCATCATTGCAGGCCCTACCAAAATTTGGGTGTCTTATCCTTGGGCACAGTTTTTGAGGTGAGTCTTTAGCTCCTGCGCGCGTGCATAGCCTCTTATGTCTTCTTCAAACTACATTGTATGTTTCTTTTCTTATAAACATTATGAAATTCCCTCTCATGATGAATGTGGGATTAAAGGTTCTAAGTTTTTAAAGCATGCTTGTGTATTTTCACCCAAAATAATGTGGGCCCCACTACACACACTAAGCCTTACAACTTTCGCAGTCTTCAAGAGCTTCTAGCTCTTAATTCATATCATTATGTATGCAATTTACTATAAGAAGACCAGAAACCATCATACCCCACCAATGTGGGATCAATATTCTCAATACTTTTCTAGTCTTTGGCCCTCATACCTGCGTGTTCTCTCCATCGCTATCCTTTTCAACAATCCCAACATCATTATTAGAAGAACCATCCTCAAAATTGCAAGGAACAAGTATCATATCCTTTTGGATTTCTGTAACTTGGGTGTCTGTTGACATTCTGAATAATCCCTTGGCATATTCCTTTGTTATTCCCACGCGGGCTCTCTCATTTCTTGTGTTGGTTGACATTCTTCCCAAAACAGCAGGGCACTATATTTGTGCATCTCCTTTCCATTTCAAACGCATCATTTCAATTTGTAAAAATATTACATGTAATAATGCGAAGGCCTCCTCTAAGTCCCCTACGCAAACTAGCATGTTGTTGGTTCTATTGTTTTAAAATCTCAATGCCTTTAATTCTCCTATGCGTGGCATGTGGTGGCTTACACCTGCCAACAACATTAAAACCCCCTTTTTTAATGACATCCAAACTCCATTTGGTATTTGGCGCAACACCCTATGCCATTTTGTGCAGACTATGGAAACTATACCTGCCATTTTGCATATTGCATTTGATATTTCCTTTAAACAAACTTGTCTTCTATTGTCACGCTTGAACTGCCAGTCTGCATCTTCCTTTCATTGCCAATGCATGGAAAATACTAACAAAGGTTATGGAATTAACTTTACACCTTCCAATTGCATTAGCTTGAAATATTCTAAGTTTCTAATGTTTCATTTAACTCTCCTTTCCCCACTATTAGCGTGGCCTCTGTTGGGCATCTGTGTATTGCGTAAGCTATGCATTAATTTGTTTGTTGTTTAATATGTCTTCCTTTCAAGGACTGCACAAACTCTTCAATCACTTTGCATTGGCTCATTGTTGACAGTGCCTTCTTTTGCTGCGTAGGATCCCTCCACTCTCAACCTGCATAGAATCCTTTGTTTTGGCAAATGGGCTCCCTTAGTGTTTGGTGTGGCATGAGCAGACAAAGGTTGTGGAAATGACTTTAATCTTGCCGATTGCATTTGATTGAAAGTGTCTAAAGCCGTTCTATTAAACCATGTGCACAGCCCCTCTGTAAAAACACAGACTTAGGTAATCATATGCCTGCCAACTACACTTGCTTTTAGTTTTTAAAATGTTTCATATCTACCAAGTGTATTAGCTAGAAGGTTTCAAAAGCCCTTTAATTTTGAATTCATACGCTGACTTCCCATGGAATTTATTAGCGTGGATATCAGTTCTTTTTCATCTTTATCGTAAGTACATTCCCACCCTTTGCATCGGCTCACGGTTCCATTCAAGTGCAAGCCTCTTCCATTTTAGTTTCAAGATACTAAGTCAGTGGTCAAACTCAAAACCGTCTCTATCATGTCCGTTATACTTCTCAATTATTTCAAAAGGATAACCTTGACATGGATCAGAACGAACATCAACTCCTCTAAAGTTATCAACTTCAGGAAATTTATCTACACTATGAAGTCTGGCTCTGGAATGATTTGTGTATGCTTCCCCATTCTTTTGTGCATGCTGGAAGCATCACTTGGGTTCAATTAAACACTGGAATTGAACAAGTCAGTGCCAATCCCAATCCCAAAACTATGAGGGTTATTTTTTTAATCTTAAGCGTTTATCAGACTGGAACTCAATTTCCATATCCTCACACACTTGTTCATCGGCTCCCAATTTGGTGTAGGCAGGAGGAAATATAGAAAAAGTTGTTGAGTTCTTTTGGCACTTGCAAGTGCATTCTCTCACTAGCTCCCAAGATTTGTCTGTGCTCCCAAATCTGATTAACTGTGGAACTTAGATTGATGAACTGGCAATCACTTAAAATTGACCTTTACAATTCTGCAACTTTAACTCATTAATGGTACCTGGCCTCCAGGGCTGGCTTTAAAAACTGACAAGATCAAGTAATTAGAATGTGATGCTGGGCACACATGTTCCATGGTTGATATTCTTCCAAACTGCAAAATGATGCCTGGTGAAACCAAACAGGTCAAAATATTTTAATCGCCCAAGTTGCTTATTCAGAACAATTCTGCAAATCACCCTGTCAGATAACAATGAAATGCATTTGGTTTCGACTTTGAAAACAAGTCAAATGACCTCATGAGGACCTAAGCTTCTGGGTATTGGAAAAATGTGATATGGAGAGAATGAATCCAGAAGGAAAACCCATGATTATCAACCAATTACATTTGGGAGCCCCTTGAAAGTAGCCATTTGGAAATGCAGAAGACAAAAAACATGAGGAACAATGATTTCTGCAAATGAAAAGAGTCTTGAAAAGTGTGCAAACAAAACCCTCAGGAATTGAAATCTTGAAAAATTGGAGAAAATTTGGTCTATAGTTCAGGGCAACCATTTTATTGATGTGAAAAATGATGGGATTTGATTAATAACTTCTTGAACAGGGCCTCCGACCAAACTCTGCAACTGATCTGCATCAAAATGTTAGAAACTACAAATGGAATCAGATTAGAAAACTGAGCAAATGGATTCATCATGGCCTAAAAATATTCATGGTAGCACATTTACATGCCTAAAATATAGGGGTTCATCCAATTATCCATTCTATTCAACTGGGTGCAAACTTGTAAGACCTCAAAGTAGGTCATTCAGAAATCTACACTTGACAGTTTGGCACACTGATGGAAACTGCAAATGGAATGGGCTTAGCAAACTGACCAAATAGAGTTGTTGTGACCTAAAGAAAAAGGATTTGGAAGTATTTGACCTCTAAAATGGAGTATACTGTAATTTTTTCAATTAGGTCACAAGGTCAAAAGTTACAATTGGTCAAACAAGGGTACTCATAATTATGGGCAAAACAAAGAAACAAGATATCTCTAGAAGACCAACTTCGAGGGATCAAAAAACCTATCAAATGGACTTGAAATAACTTGGGATTTGAAAATAGGCTCTCTTATATACATGCTCAAAATTCCCCAAAGTGGTGGGCCATGGAACTTAATAGGACACAAGATATTCAAATGCAAACTGGGCCCGTTACAGCAAATTGATACTTGGCAGAAATGCAGATTTGGACAAGTGCTCGAAACAAGACATCACGAAACAACTTGAAACTCAAATTCAATGACCTAGGATGTCTTCAAATGTCAATACAAAGGTGATTATCACTTGACATGCATGGAAAAATTCATAATCTCATCTAGGCAAAAAGGCTCAAAAAACACTTATAGGGGGTCAAAATGCAAAGCACTAGTGAAACACTAAAAAATGCTTGTATTTTTGAGTACCAACAGTGGATCTGACTGAGGACACATGCCCCATGTGTGCATGTAGAGGACTTCAAAATATATTGGTATAGCAGACCATTCAAAACTTCAAATCAAACTTTCTCTTCACTTTCTCTCTCTTTTCGCTTATTTCTCCTTTCTCTCTTGAAACTCTTCTCTTAGAACTTTTTCTCTCCAAGAACAAGGAAAATTTTATTTGAAAGAAAACACACCACTCAACTGAAGGGAAAGAGACTATGCAACATGTACATTATTTACAAAAAGCATCAAACCTTTTCACAACTGAAATCAACATTTGCCTCTATCAAAAATCTGATTTTCTTCTTGGCATACAAATATCAGAATGAAAATGTACTTACACCGCTGCTGCTCAAATTTATAAGAAATCATAAGAATGAAGAATACCTTATTTGCAATTCCTTTCATACCTTCATAAGTTCCTCTATCAGAATCAACATAACCAAAAGTATGAAACTCATCCTTCACATCAACAAACATCAGAAAATGTAAACCATGACAATGAGGAAATGCATTACCATAAGAAACATCAAACTCCATTTGTATTACCCCTTCATCAGCTGACTGATCCATAAAGAAACTAAAAGAATCATACTTGCAAAGACCATGGATACCAAAATTTGGAAAGACTTCACAATGGAAAAACTCAACATGTTCCTCAAAACATGGATTGGAAACTTCTCCCACTTGCAAATTACCCACACGGTTACAAGGAACCAGCTGATCATCACCACAGTCTTGCTTACTACATGGAAAAATGAACCCATCAAATGCATATTCAAACTCATAATCATTTTTAGCCCCAAAATAGATACATTCTGAATTTTTACTGCATACTGACACATTTTCAACACCAAAATCAGAATAAGTCAAATCTGAAAACTCAATGCATTCTTCAAAAAGTGGATTAACAACACCATGTTTTTCTCCTATATGGACATGGTAACAAAGAGATGTGTATCAATTTCCTCATCAAATACATCATTAGTAAAAACTTTGAAAACATTAGCACCCCTGCTATCATAATCACTTTCAGTATATGATTCAAAATCAGAGATGTCACTATAAGTATATTCAACACCTCTATCCATAGGCAAAGAAGTGGATGGAAAGTTTATACTACTTTCTTCACATGGAGGAGATGGGAAAGGACACCAATCATCCTTAATTTTCTCATCATGTGTAAGATTTTCATTACACAAACAAACCATATGCTTCAATTGATCATCATTAAATGAAGGGATTTCAAAAACACACTCATCTAGCACTTTACCCTTTGACTGAAAAGACTCA